>PVKM010024945.1:0-20225 GCA_004027735.1 Carollia perspicillata
GTACTGTTTACTGTCACATTTATAGTTCCTCCTTCCACATATGCTTTTCTCTGTGCCTGAACCACTCTTTTAAAATGGTTTCATCTAGTTGAGTCTCTTTTTGCCTGCAGTACTTAGCAGAATCTGTGGCATATACTGGAATCTGTTGTTTCTCTGATACACTTTAAAAAAATCATTCTGTGTACACCTCTATCATGTAATTAATCACAATACTTTAAAATGGCTTTTTATTTATTGTTCTTAATAAGCTCCCCCAAAGGAAGATAAGTTCTTATGTTTGTATTCTCAATACAGTAGTTAATTAAATAAATGAATAAATAAGTGATTAGGTGAGTAATATACAATATAACTTCCAGTGCCTTATGTTTCTTGATATCTTTGCTTAAAATACATTTTCTGATATCTTTGCTTAAAATTCATGTATAAACACATCATTCTCAATATTTTAATGCATGTTCTACAATATTTTTTAAATTTTTCGGAGGCAAGAGCACTATTTTTATCACCATGCTAATTAATTTATGTGCTTTATCTAATGTAGTCCTCCCAACAATCCCTTAAGGAGGATATTGTTAATTATCTCTATGTAAGAGATGATAAAAGTGAAACCTGGTAAAATATTTTTTAAATGTTTCAAAACTCAGAGCCAAGAAGTCAAAGAGGAAACTCAAGTCCAACTCTTTCTAGAAAACAAAGTCAGTCTCTTAGCAACTCTAAATTTAGGATATTTATTCCCGGTAACATCTCACCCAGCTCTCCCAGGAAGTTTTGGATGGCTGGTACTTTCCCTGTCTAAAATAGCCTGTGTTGTCAGCCCTAATGGAGCTAATGTTTCTGTCAAGGCTTTTGTCTCCTAACACTCCAAAAACTATAAAGCCTGACATTTCTAAGGTATTATCGCATTATGTCAAGAATTCAAAGCACCAAAGCCAGACTTTGTTCTGTGCAAAAACAAGTGATATATAATCATGTCTGTGACTCTGTGTCACACTGTATCTGGGCCTAAATGAGCAAAGAAAAGTGCCAGTGTGAAAGCAGCCTCTCCAGATGCTAATTACAGCTCCTCTGGCCACAAGTCCTGGTGCAGGCAAGATCAGGGACAAATGTCTAAACAAGATAACAACTTTTCTCTTATCTCATCATTTCAAAATGCATCCCCTTTCCCTCTGTCTCCAAAGCTGTTACTGAAAATTGTCTCATAGAGATTGACTTGGACAAATCAATTTCATCTGGAATCTCACCACTTTACCAGTTATATCTGGCATATATACATTTCACCCAAGATTCATAAACTTCTAAATGACCCCACTGTGGGTTGCATTTTAGGTGCTTATTAAATATTGTTTGAATGAATGGATGCATGCATTTAAACCATATCAGTAATGACACAGCTCTTGTTCCCATTAGGAAACCCTAACCCTTTTTTCTTCCAATACTATACTTTTCCCACTTTCCAGTGCCATCATACACATGCATTCACACACACGAATACACATTCAGACAGTGGCATCCAAAAAGGGAAACCGATCATACTTACATTCACTTAAATTAACTCATTTAAATTTAGCTCTAGCTACATTTTCTAACTTCTGTGTTCTATTTCCCATTGTTCATTCTGTTTAGAACATGTTTCTAAATCTCTACCATCTACTTTTGTAAAAAATTAAGACCTACTACTAAGCCAGATTTACTCTGACACAGACTGATTTCCCAGAGGGGAAAAAAAATCTTGAAAAAATGTCTCATTTTGTAACATCAAACATTGAGATTCATCACTGAAGACCAGTGATGGTGATATTATTTTTTATTAGAGATAGCTCAATCATTAGAATGTTAGAAGAGTATGATAGTTTCTTACAGGCAGAGCTGAACTGAACCAGAGCTACCAAGTTATAAAACAAAACGCAGTGTATTTCGATGATATTGATGGATAAATTATGAGGAAGTGGGGATATTGCTGGAATTTAAAAACTACCATCTGCTGCCAAAGTGATTTTGCTGGGGTGTAGTCAAATTCTCAGTATTAAGATAAGCTCTTACTAATTATATGTTATATTAGATCTTCTGATACTTGGTTTCAGATAGCTTTTTAGGCTATTTTCTGGTTCCCACAACAATAAAACAACTGTACAAATCCATATTTTGGAAGTTTTTCATTATCAGCTGAACAAGTTGACCTAGTCATATTTTCTTGATTTTAACTTATTTTATACTAGAAGTTAAGATTTGTTTAGCTTTTACCAGCATATATTGCTATATAAGAATTTTAGTGTTTACACAATTATTTTTCTTGTACTTAATATGATGATTAGTACAAATCAACATAAGGACTGACTGTTCATCTGAACAATGGAGCTCAGGGGTCTTCCTCCTTCACTCCTGCCAGTCCATTTCAGAGCCCACATGTTCTACTCTCTCACAAAATGCTAGCTTACCTCTGAGTCTTTTCCTTTTGAGAAGGTCGACAGACCTGTACTTTAAAATAACTGCTCTGGGAATTCAGTAGAACTTCTGTTTAAAATTCTCCCTTTGAATAAAAAGCCCAACTAGCTCAGGAGCTATTGAAACTTCTCAATTCTTCACTTCCATACATTTGGACACTCTCTAAGTAAAAACCTATGGTGATATGCAAGAGTGATAGTAAATTTAAATATTTACTTAGTATAATTAACTCTCACATTTAAAAAAAATATTGCTAGAGGGTTGAGGGAATGGGTGTGACAGCCTGGGAATCACCTTACAGTACGGTTCTGTTAAATTTTAAATACAAAGTAGGTTGAATTGAAATGGCCCCCTTACCCTTTGCTCTCATTTAAAAAAATCAATTTTTGTTGTATTTTTCCATTACCATTTGCTCCATTTATAGCCCTTTCCCTCTAGCAATCACCACTGCTGTCCATGACCATGAGTCCTTTTTCCTTTTTGCTCAGTCCTTCCACCCACTAACCACCCTCTACTAGTTGTTATCTGCCCTCCATCAAGGAGCCTGTCTCTGTTTTTCAATTTAGTTCCGTTTGTTCATTAGATTCCACATATAGTGAAATCATATGTTATGTGGCTTTCTCTGATTGGCTTATTTCACTTAGTTCAGTGTTCCCCAGTCCATCCATACAGCTGCAAAGGGTAATGTTTTTCTTCTTTTTTACTGATGAGTAGAATTCTGATGTGTGAATATCCCATACTTGTTTTATCCACCCATTTACTAATGGACATGGGGATGACTTCCATATCTTGGTGATTGTGAATAATGCTGCAGTGAACATAGGGGTGCTTATGTTCTTTTGAATTAGTGTTTTGAGTTTATTTGCATATATTACCAGAAGTAGGACTGTTGGGTCAAAAGGCAGATCCATTTTTAATTTTTTGAGGTGTCTCCATACTGTTTCCCACAGTGGCTGCACCAATCTGCAGTCCCACCAACAGTGCAACAGGGTTCCCCTTCCTCCATACCTTCACCAGCACTTTTTAAAATTAATTGATTAACGATGGCCATTCTGACAGATGTGAGATGGTATCTCATTGTGGTTTTAATTTGCATTTCTCTGATGATAGTGATGTTGAGCATGCTTTCATAAGTCTATTGGCTTCTTCGGGAAAAATTCAAGTATTCAATTCATTGTGAAATGTCACATCGAACCATATGTATACAGTTTAAATATAGCAAAAGTCAGAACAGACATAATTATAGAAAAGGTTGAGACGTTCTTTGTCGGATCATTAGTGAAGATTTCAGAAACATAAGATCACATCATCCACATCTATAAATCAAGGCACGAAACTACCCTCTTAGTGTGTTTTTAGTGTCCTACTGCTGCTGTAACATGTTTATATGAATTTAGCGTCTTAAAATTTATTATCTTGGAGTTCTCTAGGTTAGAATTCCAACATGGATATCACTGGGATAAAACTCAGGTTATCAGCAGGGTTTTCCTTTCTGGAGATGAAGGGGAAATTTGTTTCTTTACCTTTTCTAGTTTCCAGAGGCCACCTGCATTCCTTCTTAAAGCGAGCAGTACTGCACCAGTCTAACCACCCTTCTTCAGTCACATCTCCCTCAACTCCCTCGAATTCTCTTCCACTTCCCTCTTCCGTTTATAAAGATGTGTGTGATTATTCTGGGGAGACCCACATAATCCCAGTATAATCTCTCTATGTTAATGTCAGCCACATTAATTTCAACTCTAATCTAAATACTCATTTGTCAAGTAACATAATATAGTCAAAGATCCCCAGGAACTGGGTCATTGACATCTTTGAGGGCAGGCATCATTCTGCCTGCTGTATTTTCCATATCGCGTTACCTTCATTCATTTCACCCTGATCAAACTAGAAGTTGATGTCTAGATCAATCTACATGTTAACCCATTATGATGTTAACTGAGCAACTACTCTCGTCTCCCTATTTTAAATAGAATAAATCTTAACTTGAAAGGTTTTCCCCTCCTATTTCCCTTCCAAAAATTTCCTGTTTTAGTTGCATACAAAATGAACAATATGGTGTCTTTACATATAATAAATGAATAAAAGGGGAGCTCAAAGATATGTTCTGAAAAGAAGCAGAAAAGTCCACAGGGACTTATTTAAGTTTTCTGTGATGAACATCAAGTGATCTGAAAGGAAACTCTACCATACTATGTATGTCTTGTTGCAGGAATGTTATAATTGTTGTCTAATAAAATACTTCTATGCAAAAGAAGCTTCTGAAGATAAATAGCATCCTCTTTCTGAATACGTTGTGGAAAGTTTTTACAGTGAGTGCCTTCTTTGTGTCAATTATGAATGTAAGTGTAGTGTTCCTCAGAGAAGAGACAAAACTGGAGGGTCTTAGGTGGTGAGAAATATATGTATGACATATAAGAAGTCCTCATTATTGTTTGTTTTGATAAATTATGCTGATTTAAAGGTAGAAGAATAATATTTAGTAATTAGTTTCTGGATTGGAAAGAACATAATGAAGGCACTGAATTTAAAAATAAATTATCAAAAACATTATATGGTCAGTCATTATCGCTAGTTGTGGTTTACACTTCAAAAAAATCCCTTCTAGAAATTCAAGATCTTGTTCAGTGATTGCTCATCAGAATCATTAGAAGCTGAGAAACATTTTAGACACCTCCTCATATGTTCCCTCCCCTCCCATCCTGGAGCTTGGGAGATGAAAGCATGGGGTGTGAACATCTTATTAACCAAAAATGTTTCAAGGTATGTTTGATATCACAAACCGTTGTATGATGAAAAGATAACCGACTGAATGGGAGAACATATTCACCAATGATACATCTGATAAGAGGTTAATAATCAAAATAAAAAAAAAACATATAAAACTCAACACCCAAAAAACAACAAACAATTCAATTAAAAAATAGGCAGAGAACCTGAATACACATTTCTCCAAAAAGAACATACAGATAGCCAATAGACATATGAAAAGATGCTCAATGCCACTATTGTCAGAGAAATGCAAATTAAAACCACACACCTGTCAGAATGGCTATCATCAATAAATCAACAAATAAAAACCATTGGCGAGGATGAGGAGAAAAAGGAATACTGGTGCACTGTTGGTGGGAATGCAGACTGGTGCAGCCACTGTGAAAAACAGTGTGGGGTTTCCTCAAAAAGTTAAAAATGAAACTACCTTATGACCCAGCTATTCCTCTTCTGAGAATATATATAAAGAAACCCAAAAAACTAATTCAAAAAAATATATGTCCCCTTGTATTTATTGGAGTGTTTTACAATAACCAGGATTTGGAAGCAACCCAAGTGCCAATCAGTAGATGAGTGGTAAAAAAGCTATAGTACATTTACATAATGTAATGTTGCTCTTCTGTAAAAAAGGAAGAAAATTATACTTTTTAGAACAGCATGGATGGACCTGGAGAGCATTATGTTAAATGAAATAAACCAGTCAGAGAAAGACAAAACCAAATGATTTAACTTATATATGTAATATAATGAAAAAATAAGTAAAATAAAATAGAAGCAAAAAAATATATAAGTTTACTCATTTATACCTAAATAGTTAATACATAGTGAAAAGTTTGGGAGAGGAACCAATACTAAGGCTTCTTAGCATCAATCGGATTCTTTCTGACCCTTTGGGATATAAATTAGAGTAGGAGGGAAGTATTCAGTAAAAAGAATCTACATGCACAAAGGCAAAGAAACAAAAGCAAAGTTGTGTGTTCCAGGAGCTGAATTAGTATGTGGTGCACTGCAGAAGTTGTGAGAAAGGGGTTCAGATGGGTTGAGGTGGGCATCATTGATGAGTTTTAATACACGGAACTTATATTGGTAACTCTGTTGGTGTCATTCTAACAGTTCATTTTTTTAGATCCTCACCAAAAGATGTTTTTCCTCATTCCTTTTAGAGAGAGGAAGCAAGAGAGCGAACTATCAATGTGAGAGAGAAGCACTGATTGGTTGTCTTTTGTATGCACCCGGTCCAGGAATCATATGTACCCAGAGTGGGGATGGAAATCACAGTTTTTTTGTTACAGGACAATGCTCAAACCAACTGAGCCCTACCAGCTGGGGCAAAGCTCATTTTTAAATTACCACATGTTATCCCTACCACCGGAATCCTGGTAGTATTGAATGGTTCTTGCTCGGACTGGGAATGAAAGTGGAGATTTGGATATGATTTTTAAATGATTTCAAGGAATCTTTATATCAGGCATAGTTGAAAATGCCAGATATACTCATAAACAGTAATTATAGTACCCATAAAAATAATTAAGAATATACTCATCATAGTAACTCATAAAAACAACTGAGGATAAGGACATCATCAAAAGTTTGCTAATAATGAGATTCTGATCCTTAAATGAGAATGATATTTCCATTTCCTCTGACAGTGTACTGCCAATTTGTGAAAATCAGTTACACATCCTGGTTCTTTCATCCTCTTGCTAGTACTGTTTGATATGGAATTTATCAGAATAAATTCTTATTAATTAATTGAAAGTGACAAATATTCAAAACCAATAGAAGTAGTTCTGTTGAGTAGAAAAGAAAATACAGGATAGAAGGTCATGTCACCAATTAATCATTTAGAAACTTCAATTCAGACACTGCCGATAATGCCAGGACTGTTATTAATGTCACTGCAGAAACTTATGAAGTTTAAATAGGATAATTATATTTGGAGTTATTTATGTATATTTAATCTACCTTGGCCCCTCACTACTGTACTAGGAAAACCAAAGGAAAGGTTCTATACTTGGTGATACATGTACAATAAATGTGGAGTAACCCACCTTTCTAAGGCTATAATAGAATATAATGGTGCTAATTGATTTCACTTTTATTCACTCAAATAAAATAATTATATATATATATATAATTCAGTGGTCAACAAAACTAGTCTGTCCTGTTGAGTCTTTCATGAACAAGGGTAGGGAATATTTTATGTCAGATGAAAAGTTATTGAACAATAAAAACTATATTGATATTTTAGGATATAATAGGGTAGGATACAATAGGATATTTTAATATTTTGTGAAGGATAACATATAGAAGGGAAAGATCAGAAGGCAGAAACCAGTTAAAAGTCTGTTTTAATAATCTAGCCAACAGTTGTTGCTACCTTAGACTAGAGTGTTGTAGTAGAAATAGTAATAAATAGTTTAATACTCATTCTATATATTGAAGTTGTAACTTACAGAATTTACTTATGTTTAGATGCAGTGTTGGAGAGAAACACAAGGTGGACACCCAGTCATTCTACCTGGAGAACCAGAATTATGGAGTTATAATTATTAAAATGGAGAAGATTCTATGAAAAGCAGGTGTGTGAATGTGTTTATGTATAAAGAGTTCAGTCTTTAGCATATCAAATTGAAGTGTTTTTAATACATAGAAGCAGTTTTGGGTATAGAAGTTTTGTAATTCAGGGGGAAATAGTATAGAGGACAGGCATTTGGAAATTAGCAGCATATAGAATAGGTATTGGTTTTCTGCTTGTGTTTTCAATTTTTTATTTTTCAATTACATTTAATATATAATATTATATTAGCTACAGGTGTTTAACCAAATGACTGGACGTTATATAACTACTAAGTGATCACCCTGATAAATCTAGTACCCAACTGACACCATATGTAGTTCTTAGTTCATTACTGACTAAATTCCCTATGCAGTGCTTTACAACTCCATGATTATTCTGTAACTGTCAATTTATATTTCTTAATCCCTTCTCCTTTTTACCCATCCCCCAAGCCTTCCTACCATATTTCACCCAAGTTTCCAATGCCCCTCCCCAAATCTGGTAACTACCAGTTCTCTCTCTGTACCTATGAGTCTGTTTCAATTTAGTTTGTTTGTTTGTTTTGTTCTTTAGATTCCACATATCAGAAAAATAATATGATGCCTGTCTTTCTCTGACTGACTTATTTCACTGAGAATAATAATCTTTAGGTTAATCCATACTGTTGCAAATGGTAGGATTTCGTTCTTCTTTATGGACGGGTAATATTTCTCAGTTTATATGTACCACTGCTTTTTTTCTCCACTCATCTATTTGATGGGCACTTGGGTTGCTTCCCTATCTTGGCTGTTGAAAATAACTCTACAATGAACATAGGAGTTCATATATTATTTCAAACTAGGGTGTTTGGTTTCTTTGGATATGTTTCCAGAAGTGGTATTTGTAGGTCATAATGCAGGTGCATTTTTTAATTTTTTGAGGAAACTCCATACTGCTTTCCGCAGTCGCTGCAGCAATCTACATGCCTACCAACAGTGCACAAGGGTTTCCTTTTCTCTACATCCTTGGCAGCACTTGTCACATGTAGATTTATTAATGATACCATTATGACAAGGTGTGAGCTGATGCCTCATTGTGTTTTTAATTTGCATTTCTCTGGCAATTAGTACCATTGAACATCTTTTCATATCTCTATTGGCCTTCTGTATGTCCTCTTTGGAGAAGTGCTTATTCTGTTTGCTTTTTAGGATCTATGCAATTTGCTGACATCAACTGAAGTGAAGGGAGAAAATAATTCAGAAAAAAAATGAGCCCCTGGGTCATTGCAACATTTTGAGACCAGAAAAAGGAGAAGAAGCAAAGGAGACTGGGAAGGATTAACCAATGAACAAGGGAAGTATGAGGGAGCCATGCTCTGCAGGGAAAGAGCGTCTCAGTAAGTTATTGACCACATCTGTCAGCAGCTGCTGATAAGTCAAGTAAGATGAAAAATGACAACGACTATTGGCTTTTTAGCAACATTAAGTTCACCAGTGGTCCTGATAACAGATCTTTCAGTATTGCCTTGGATTCCAGGAAGTAGAGACAACAGGGGCATTATCATCAAATGTGAACAATTACTTTGGGCATTGTTTTCTAATTGCTAGCAGAGAAAAGGGCAAAGTGGAAAGGGGTGATGAGAGAATAAATCTAATTTAAAAAAAATAAGAAGTATGTTATCATGTAACCAATTAGTTTATAGTGGAAACTGCATGTAAGAGGTAGAAGGCTTTCTGGAGCAAGATGCTTGAATAAAAAAGAGATCATGGAATGTAGTGAACACATGAAAGGGATGGATTTGTATAGAATCGCAATAATGTCACTTACTGGAGAAGAGGCAGAGATAAAATAAGCAGGTGAATCTAGAGACATTTTTAAATAGAATACGAAATTTTTTGTAATTGGTTTTATTTTTCAGTGACTTAACAAGATTGGTGTTTTGTTGAGGACTGAAGGGGAAGAGAGGTGTTAGAGACTTGAGGTAAATGTGTGGAATAGTAATCTAGATAGTAAATAGATGAACAAAAATATATGCACATATGTTTTTTTCTTAAGTTGTAGTGATCTTTCAATGGTACTATTGAGAGAATTTGAACACACTGGCAATTTCTGAGTCCATATATTTCTTCTTCTTCATTTACAGTTTCTTACTTTCTGCTTTTAAATTAGCATTAGAAGCAGTTTATGCTATCTGCACTTCTGGCATTGAGACCATATTGATTGCTGTTCAATCAGAATGAAGTAAATTTAAGACACTTAATGTTAAACTGAGTCTGTTTTTAAATTCTCAACAGACAGTGTGTTTATTGATTTTAGAGAGAGAGAGAGTGGCAGAGAGAGACAGATACATCAATATGAGAGAAACATTGATCAGTTGCCTCCTGTAGGCTCCTCAAGCAGAATGGACCCTTCAAGCTAGATATATATTCTGACCAGGGATTGAACCCACAACTTTTTGTGGTAGGTTAAGACACTACAACCAATCAAATCACCCAGCCAGGGCTTAAAATGAATCTTCAATTGCTTAATATACTGTTTTGCCAGAGGTTCAGCTGTGGAAGTTCATATTTAGTAAGGGTATTTTGAAGGAAATATGAGTCTCACATAGTCCCAAAGATCCTTCCAGGTTTATACCTGCACTAGGCTAGACTACTGTGAACTCTACACCTCATCCATATCACTCTGGCCCCAACAGAGTTGTGTTAATGAGTTATAAATTAATACCAGCTTCTTCATTTTTCTAACATATACAAAACATTTACAGTTGGAACATCTATATGCTTTAAGTGTTTTCTAACATTGCTGTCAAAGTTATTTATTACACTGCTCAGTGTTTGAAAAATGTGTCTCTGGAGCTATAGTGAGAGAGATATTCCTAGTACTATACCAAAAGGTCAGTTACTAGGAAGGCAATCTAAAAATATTATACCCAGGGGAACACAAGCTATAAAGCGAAGAATGAACAGAGTTCAATAGCTGAAAATTTAGGTCAACACAAATGCCAAACCTGGAAGATCTATAGCAGAACTAAGGTGGACTGATAAAGTGAGAGGAACACGGAGCAAAGATGATGACGCATTGATGGGCTGCTGAGAACCGGGATGGGTTAGATGAAAGTCATGAACACTAATTATCTTCTATCCCTTGACCTGTAAGCCAGCCTGATATAACGATAGTCATGAAAAAAGTGAGATCCAGATACAATAAAGACTTTTCAAATAGGCATTTGGGAGATAGCCTGCTCTTGTTGTGATTGGCATGTTAGCCTGATACGAAAATTTGAGTTCTGTAATGGGTTAGGTCTTTAATTGCTTGTAAATATTGGTATATTCGACTACTCTGGTATTCCAATGATTCAGGCATGCAATCTGCTATTCATTCCTGCTTTGTCTGAAGCTTCTAATATGATATACCCATTGAGCACTTGGAAATTCATGTATAGCACAAAATTAACAGGAAGATTGATATTTAGGACCCTGCTGTTCCAGATTCTCTTGTTATTAACTTGGCAAGATGTGTATGAAGTCCTCACTCTTCTCCATACCATCAATGTTAGGAATGTGAAAAGAGCAAAGTATCAATAAACTCTGAGAGCAGGAAAATAGCTATTATGTCTAAAATATTAAAAACAAGTTTGTAGTTATTAACCTTGAAATATCAAGAATATCACTTAAAGATGCCTCAGACTAAGTAGTTGTGTCCCACTTTTCTCCTTACAGAGAAAATGGTGCAGGCATATTCAGTAAAACCTACAACATATATCCTACTGTTTGACTTCCATACATATAATCAGTAGTTTCCTACCTAAGGAAAAGTTAAAGGGGCAATGCATCAAGTACCCCAGCAGTCAGAGAATATCAGATAGAAGCTTATCTTAATCATGGAGCTTCCTCCAAAGGTATCATTCACCATGGCTGTAATGCCCTTTCAATTGCTTAATATAGCTCATCAGCATGTCACAGTCCCATCGGCTATCTCAATGGTGGGTACACAAGGATGGGGTCATAAAGTGAGATTTATCATGAGTTGTTTCAGACTGTCGGTATCACAGAATTATCCGATACAGACAAAGTCTGGAACACATAAGCTATCTAACAATACCTTCTCTTGGCAACAGGGTTAGGACCCTTTCAGAGTAAGATAGGGCAAACCATCAACACAGGTGGCTAAATGCAGTGATTCCTGCTGGTTCAAGTGGAATGAACATGTCCAGGAAGGGAAATGAGGTTTGCATGAAAGATTGACAGGGCACTTTAAACCAGATATTGCTCATTTCAGCAGCAGCATATCTGACACCAGGAAACTTCTCCAGTCTGTAATCACAGGACTGAAACTCCCAGTTTATCCCATTAGCATTTTCCCCAGTTAATCTGAACATACATGAGAAACCTGGCATTCAAACCATGCCAGATTCAGGAGCATATTGAGGTAACACCATTCCTTTGTTCCAAGAATGCAAATGACTTGATTTAAGATGTCTTCTAAATAAATAGATGCAATGAAAAAGAAATTTCTGCATGGAGGATGTTGGTTATGCTTAGAGAATTTTCAAGGGGTTATTTTCTTATTCACAACACATCTATCCCACCACTTTTTCTTAGTTTTTCTTTTGTTATCCCTTGGACCACATTTGTCCTCTGGACACTGTCACCATCACTACCTTTAAAACTTTTGTGCTTCTGCTCCATCTGAAATTATTTTTCTTGGCTTGCCACAAACTGGATTTGACTAAAAAGTATAAAATATCCTAGAGATTGGGAAAGAAATATAAAGTAAATTTGACACCTCTAATCTGATTCTACAAATAGGTGCACTTACCTGTCAGAGATAGAAGCGAAATCCAGGAATACTGGCAAACCAACTAGAAATATGATTGTATTACATGAATCTCTTCCCCTGTGAGGACCACAATTCTTTCTATTAAGAGACAGTATCTTAATGTTTTTAATGTTTGTTAGAGTAAGTTCCCTCTTAGTATCATTATTTTATAAAATAATTTTATGATTTTTCCTACAAATTTTTGCAAATGAAATTTTTGTATGTTGACACTTAGTTCAAAATAATCACTCTGGGACTGTGATTTTTATTGAATTTAAATTTGTAAACTCATTTGCATAGAAAAATATCTTTAAAATATCTTATCCAAAACTGTTCAGGCTACATGTATTTCAAAACTCAGAATTTTTCACATTTTGTAAAGTTAATAAGAGACCTATGCTAACAAAACTTTTATAAGAACTATAATGGGCCCTGGCTGGTGTAGCTCAGTGGATTGAGTGTGGGCCTGCGAACCAAGGGATCATGGTTCGATTCCCAGTCAGGGCACATGCCTGGGTTGTAGGCCAGTTCCCAGTCAGGGACACACGAGAGGCAACCACAAATTGATGTTTCTCTCCCTCTCTCCTTCCCTTACCCTCTAAAGATAAATAAATAAAATCTTTAAAAAAAGAACTATAATGGAATTTTGTAATCCAACATATTATTTTTGCTTTAAGAGAGAAGAGCCACAAAAAAGTTCATGTCATTTTATGTAAGGATATATCACAGGATAACTTTCCAAACATATCATTGTTTCAGATTTTTATGTGGCAGATATTCATTATGGACCAGCATTTGGTTTTACCATTAAGGCTCATATAACAATTCTCAATTTATTCAAATTGTGAAAAAGCCAACTTTTAAAGGAGCATAAATGAGTATTTTAGTGTTAACAGATTTCATGCATGTCTTACTAAAGTTGCTTTATATGTTTATCAATTTATAAGCAATCACTAATATTAAAATTATGAAAGTATATAAACAAAATTGGTCATGACCACTCCCACTATCTAATATTTTACATAATTATTTTACTTTCAGTAATATAACATGAATTCTTATTCATTATAATTGTATTTTAGTTGCTCCTTTATTATGAATTTAGGTAAAAAATAATGTTCTTCCTTTTGAGTATTTGTGTCTCCTATTTTTACTTTAATATTTATGGTAATGATGAACAACTCAAGCATTGTTAAGGAGTAGGAAGTATAGTGATCTATATTTTCTTTAACTTATCATGACACATATAAATGTGCATGCACACATGTGAATGTGTATATGAGTATGCACACATAATCTATGTGCATGTTATAATGCATAGTGTGCATAAATATTATGCAAACTGAGATGTGCGTGTTTGTGCATGTCTGTTTGCCTATGTGCACAGCTTCAGACTAATGAAGCTCATCACTGCAAAGGAGGCATTTTTAAAGTTCTTGTGCATTAAAAAGAGTTGATTAAACTAGATTAACATTTTGACATTTTGAAATGCTCAAATAGTTAATAGCTTTGACTTCAAAAAGTGATGAAATACATCATTTTATTTCACAACAAATCATAATCTTTTAAAAAAGCATTTGATCATGGTATCATTACTTTTATGTATTCAATATGTTTTACTTATATAATATTCAAATAATACTTTTACACTTATAAGTAGATATTTTGGCCATTTATGTGTTATATTTTTGTTTCTGGTTCACATAAGCTTTATAGGACAGAGTATGAAGACATCTTCATTTTTCTTATCTTCGAGCATTTTATGTAGTAAAAGGGTTTTCTCTGTGATAAAATACCTCAACAACGCTATTAATTCACATTAAGTTTTTTGGAGGATGATTCATTAATTGACTTATTGACTTTTTCCTGATTTTTGTGCATCCAGGTTTCCTCTTTTTTGAATATATTTGTTGTATCTATATTTTACCGATATGTAAGTTGGGAGATTTTTAAATGTATGTTGATAAAGCTGTACGTTAAGCATAATTATAATTTTGAAATTCTATGTCTGTGGTTAATTTAAAATTAAATACTTCTAATAAATTTTGAATAAATGTGTTGAAATATAAGTCACTTTACAAGCTGTTTATGCATAAGAAATTGTGTTTATATAATACATGAGTATATGATTATTTATTTAGTTGTAAATTTCCTATTTGAATACATCACATAATACATACCCAAGTTTAAATAAAACCATGAAGTGAAATAACTGAAATGAGTCATAATCATACAATTAGTTCTCAATTAACAGGTGGATTTTGCCTGTAAACAAAAATCATAGTCACTACTGATACAAAGTTTTCTTAATGATTATTGATCCCATGTATATCTTAAGGCAAAATAAGTTTTCAGAATTGTATATTTTCTCAGAATGTTTTCCAATATGTGATTATGTCATTTCTTAGAACTACTTGAGCTATCTGTTGGATAATGAATATCCCAAGGCTTAATACATTTGCTACAAATAATCTCCTGAAACATAATTACTTTAATCAAAAGAGCAATATTTTGTTAAACTCATTTAATCATCAGAACTCTAAAAGTTAAATGGCAGTACTTGGAATATGCTTAGGAATACTCACAAATCAATATCCAACTAAAAACCAACATAATAACTTTGTAATAAGCCCAATTAATAACTACTAAGAATTTCTTAAGAATCATGGTTCTATTACAAAGAATCTGTTCATTCAGAATAGACACTTTTTAAAAATTACAACCTGCTATGTTCTGCCAAAATGACTATGATGTCACTAGCAATCATGAAGTTAATTTTACATAAATTTTAGATTCCTCAGTGGAAAATAAAATCAAGAATATTTAATCTTCCCCGGCTGGTGTGGCCCAGTGGGTTGAGCACTGGACGGCTAGGCAAGGGGTCGCTGGTTCAATTCCCATTCAGGACACATGCCTGGGTTGCAGACCAGGTCCCCAGTAGGAGGCACATGAGAGGCAACCACACAGTGATGTTTCTCTTCCTCTCTTTCTCCCCACTTCCCCTCAATCTTAAAATAAATAAAATCTTTAAAAAAGAATATTTAATCTCAGCATCTTTATGGTGATTTTATGGCATTACTCACGTTTCCAAATAACTACCAAACTAAACTTCTATGTGGTACCAACTAGACCTAATGACTAGATATTGTAGTAAAAATAACAAAATAGAAGACAGAGGAGATGTTAATTCTGAGAGAAGACTATGAAATTAAAAATTGGGCCTGATCATCTGTCACCATGAAGTTCCTACACTTACGTCTATGGAACTTGCAGTACTTGGAAGTCACATCTTCTTCAATAGAAAGTTGACACAATATGAAGAAAAACTGAAATTTAGAATATATTCTTTGAAACCTACATTTATGTATCAGGCATATGTATTATTTTTTATTTGGTATAATTTAATATTTATCAGTTTCATGCTTATACAATTCATCATAAATATTATTTGAAACATGTTACTTAGCCCCAATATTCATAGTGTCAACAGTGGTACATGGAAAGTGCTGTCTTGGGAAAAAAAGTAAAAAAATAACTGCATAATGAATTAATTGGTTGTATTCTTGCTAAAGATAGTTTGTCTTCAGCCTCATATAATCATTAAGAACTTAATTCTAAATGTAGAACATTTTTGGACCATACAACTATTTGATAGTTTCATAAGTGAAATGATCCCATTAATTTTCATAACTCTTGCTATTTAACATGGGTGTGTATGGATGAAAATAAGTAAAAAAAGTATCTGTAAACCAATAGAAAATTAATGGATTATTTACTAAAATGAATTTAAACATTTGGCTATATATCTAGTAATTATAAATATCAGAGCCTCACCACTAAATTTACATAAAAATAAATGTCACATGGATAAAAACTAAAGTGAATTAAGCCATAAAACTATTAGAAAATGCAAAACAAGGACTGTCAGAAACTTTTATTTAGAGTTTACTTGGTGCTAGGGTGAAATAATTCCAAAACTGTGGGCTGCTGAACATCATGTTGGTGGCTTGATATGGGTTACACATGAGCAATAGGTAGATTTCAACACGCTTCACACTGTCTAGATGTCATGCACAAGTCAGGGCTTTCTGTTCTCTTTTTTCTGCAGAGAGCTGGTTATTAAACACTTAAGCAGTGTACCACTCTTAATATGCAATATTTAAAATACCTCTAATAACTAAATTGTCAGATGCTACAAATGAGGAAACTGGACAAGAATTGATATTTGACTGGGAAACTATTTTAAAAAATAAAACTAGAAATGCAAGAATAGGATAATTGGTATATTATACCACATAAAAGAAACAACAGATAAAATTTATTATTTTTAAATTGTGAAGATCTAACATGGATTACATGATTAGCACTTTAACAAAAGTAAAGGAAATAGGCACATCAAGAAAAAGAAATATGCAAGATCAAATGTGGCCAACAAAGTGTTCATTGAAGGTATAGAATCCTACTGTTTATCTTAAACTGGCAAAAAAATTATAATTCATCTTTCAAACCATAGGAATGAATTTTCTATTAAATATTAAGTACATTTTATAATGTTAAAAGAAATATGAAGTATACAGTTTGACATAATGTAAATTCTATGCAGCTATACATACATAGAATGAAAACTCAGAAGGAAGAAAACATAGTTTTAGCATTTATCTTGGTTGCTTTTCGTTTCATATTTACTTTGCTCTACATTTTCTAAATATTCTGAAGGATCAAATTTGAAAATAAGAGCAAAACATATATTAAGACTGTGACATAGTTATAGACTGGATTTTTGTAAACTCATTTGACAGAAGTAGTTAGGAGACGATGGTATTTTCTATATTTCACAAAATACAATAGGGGGGACAAAACACAGCATGTAGAAAATGTTTACTCACTTAAGATAAATGAATGCATGAGATTTCCTTGACTTGGAAGTGTTGGGAACACCTGTTTCAATACTGAAATGGTCCATGGTTCACAGATGGTTTTTGTGCGTACAAAGAATTACCTGAGGTGCTTATTGAGATGCAGATCCCTGACCTCACTCCCTAAAGAAGCACCTTCCATTGTGTGGGGGGTGACACCGGGCATGGTCACAGGGATCCAGACCACATTTTCACACTGGCCTAGAACTGCATTTTTCCCAGAAGCTAACATGTTAGGAATGTATTGTAGCACTGTCAGGGTTGAAATGGGTATCATGAACACATTTGTGTTCATCTTTGTATTGTGATTCACATTTCTCAGTTTTAAATTGTACAATAACATTTCCCTCTTATAAGTGGGGTACCAGGTGCTCTGGAACAAGTGTGGGCACTTAAAAAATCTTTAACATCTTCAAAGGTAAAGTTTTTCCTACAGGCTGGAAGATTCTGAATGCCAGAATGAAACAAAAGATACACACACACACACACACACACACACACACACACAATTTATCAATACATGTACAAGTTAACTGTGAACCTTCTCTTCTGTGATTTCTCTTTCATTATATAGATCATAGAAGAAAATGCAAAATATCCATAAGCAGTAAATAAATGTGCAGAAGTATGGTTTATATTAGATCTTTGATGGAACAAATGCAAAGCCATCATGAATGGCCATGCATTCAGAATGGCCATGAGACTCACTTTCTGTTAAAAAAAAAAATAACAACCTGGGTAAGTGTATGGCTTAGGATATAGACACTACAATGCCTAGAGGGATATTTTTCATTCATAACTTTCTTTCATAAGAAAGTAGACAGAAAGGGTAAGAAACTAAGTGTCCCTGATAAAGCCAATGAAAGAAGCTAAGTAATACTCAGCACTTGGGGGAATTCTCTGGAATAAAACTCTGTGGCTGGGGAGCCAATTATAAACTAGAGAAAAGGTATCATTCCACATAGGAGCTACTAACAAAACTGTACCCTGAAACAATATCCAAGAAATTGGTTAACCAAATAACCTGAAGCTGCATAGTTGTATGGAATATTTCTGAAAGACAGAAAAGAAAGCTGAGAAAAGGCAGCAAGAGATGCTGACCATAAATTCTAATCCATTAAACAATAAACTAGAAAAGCTATTAATATGATACCAAAAGAGGCTATCAAGGACACAGAAAGGTAGTATTAGTAGCATCATTCAATGGAAAGAAGGAATGTCAATTTCTGTACTTCCATTGCAGGGATACTTTGTGAGTGGGCAAACACATGAGAGCCAGGGTTAACTCAGGGCAGGTGTGGTCTCTTCTGGAAGTCTCCCACTTCCTCCTCCTCACTACCACTGTACCACTTTGAAAACCTGAAACAAACACACTATGTCATCTTATCTCTGCATGTTTGTGTGTGTGTGTAAATACATACACACAGGCCTCGAGAGATATTGTGGGTTTGGTTCCAGCCCACCACAATAAAGCAAGTCATATGGATTTTTTGATCACCTGGTGCATATAAAAGTTATGTTTACATTATACTAGTCCATGAACTGTGCAATAACATATGTTTCAAAAAACAATGTGCGTACCTCAATTTTAAAAACCTTATTGCTAAAAACTGTTAACTATCATGAGCCTTCAGTAAATTATAATCTTTTTGACATCAATAAACTTCAGTCAGGATTGCCTGAAACCTTCAATTTGTAAAAATACAGTATCTGCGAAGCACAATAAACAGAAATGTAATAAAACAAGTTACATCTGTAAATATTTTATTTATGTGTATGTATGGTTAAGATATTTTGTTTCATGTTGCTTTATATTTTTAAACCTTGCTTTTTAAAAAAATTGTATAATTCTGTTTCATGTCATGTAAAGCATTTTCACATTTCCAAAGTTAAATTTACAAAATATTCTCTATTCCAAAAAGTCTACCTTTTCTCTCTACCCAGGAATATTCTGCCTGTGATTCAGCTTCTGTTTCCTGGCTTGGAGAGATAAAGTTATCCACTCTTTTTATTTATACAATGTCCAATGCAAAAAGTTAGAAATGGTCATGTAAACTCTTCATCTCAAATATATGTTTCTCCAAATGCTAAATTTATAACATATGCTAGCAAATTTCTTTTAAGTGGGTACTATATACCATGACATATGCAACATTATTCTCTATTCCAATCCTCATAACAGACTGATGATATAAATATGTTTTTTTTGTGAACGAGAAATCTGAGATTCAGGGATCTTAATTTGTAAGATATGAACATGTATCAGAATTAGAATTTAAATTAAGTGCCATCTGTCAAGGAAACTGAAGAGTCACCTATTCTGTGACAGGCTGCATTAAGAAACTGGCATAGCACAATGAAAAAGATATATTGACAAGCAAAATCTTTGATGAGGGACAAGAGAGCACGAG
Organism: Carollia perspicillata; assembly: GCA_004027735.1. Taxonomy (NCBI): domain Eukaryota; kingdom Metazoa; phylum Chordata; class Mammalia; order Chiroptera; family Phyllostomidae; genus Carollia; species Carollia perspicillata. Next base: position 19,896 of record PVKM010024945.1, read on the forward strand.
GGAATTCCTATTAGCAGATTATTACAACAGAATTGATCCATATTTTAAGACAAAGTCAATGAGATGATGTGTTAGTTAACACAGTTAACAGTTGTGTACGTAGTGGTAGCCAAATTGTGGGGAATTTGGAAAAGAAAACAAATCACAATGAGGCAATGTACAAGAAATGGCTCGAGAGGACAGTGACAATGGGTCTTAAAAAACACATCCTTGTTATTTTTTGTCACATCATTAAGAAGAGGGAACTCTGTTTTAACATGGTGCATTCTGCACAAGTTGAAATAGTCTTTTTTTTTTTTTTTTACTTCAAATGCAATAGTAACAGGAAAA
>PVKM010024946.1:0-20228 GCA_004027735.1 Carollia perspicillata
TTTTTTTTTTTTGATAATACAAAGTTACAAGGTTTTAATTCCTGGGTTAAAAAACCCAAAACCCATTCATAAATACATGGGTAATAAAATATCTTCTCACTGTGAAAAATAAAAGAAAATATAACATAAGCACATGATAAGTTGTAGGACTCCTTTTTCTCTGAAACCACAGTATAACTGAGGAGGGTGGATAGAGACAGAAGTGTGTTAATATAGGTGGTGGGGGTAAGCCAGGCATTGTTATGCATATTGTGACTTCAGGGAAATGGAAATTAAGTCAACTACTAAAGCTGGGGGTAGGATGGTATTTATTTTTTATTCATTCATGCTTTCATTCAGTATCTCATTAAGTACCTACCATATACTGTAGTAGACCTGAGAGATTTACAGACACATGGTTCCAACTGTGGCCCATAGTAGCTACTAGTGTGTTTGCCAGGGAATCAAAATTAAAGAACTGAAAGTCATGCAGAAACAACAGACATTGGACATCGCAAATCAACATTGAATCACCTAGGAACCAAAACCTAATAGGCAAGCTCCTCCCCAACAGGCAGGTGGGATGGATCTGTGGTTTTAGGGGCTGCTATTGTGGACACTCTTGGAAGACCAGATGGAATGTGAGTGGTGAAAGTGACACCCAAAGTACCAACCATAGTACTGAAGCAAGAAAGGAAACCCAGTGTAACAAGAGAAGTGATGGCTTCACAGACAGTACGAAGGTGATATCTGACAGCCAGGTCCTGGTGCTCTGCCAAATATAAGGCATTAAGTGATACTGTCTAGTAATGGAGAATGATTTTGGCCTCACCCATCCTGGGTATCCCTAGGAGAGTCTTTTAGCCTGATCTGACTATCCAAATCAGCCATTGGCATAGATGCACATTCACCTGTAGCATGGGAAATTTTGTGTTACCAGATCATAGGTCTCTCATTCTATGTTACCTGCATCCAGATTTGTCAAAAGCTGTCTGCTTTCTGCACCCTTCTGGTATATGCTCTCTTCCATAGCAACATCAAGAAAAGCAAAAAAAAAAAATTGTATTATCTCTACTATATTGTAATAAAACCATAGACTTTGGGGACTGGGATTTGAATACTTGCTCTACTACTTAAAATACTACAGTGGACTGAAACAAATTACTTTTTCATTCTGTTTCTTTATCCCAATCTGAGAAATATGTTCAGTCATGGTTGTCTCTCAGGATTGTCATATGGACTCAGCGAGGTAGTAGAGGTAAAGCAGTTACCACACTGCCTTGGTACTCATGAAACATTATTGTACTTTTCTCTCTTTAATTGGGAATACTACATCATTGCTGTAAGGTTTGAAACCTACCACAAGTCAGTGGCTGAGCTAACACCTACTTCTTAGACATGTGCGGATCTGCTCTGTTTTGTCAATCTTATGTGATGGAGTCTGAGGTCATTCTTCCTTACCTTCTCTACTTTTGTGGCCTTAAAAACAGGATGCACCCAAATAACCATATAGCTTAGCTAATATGTTCAAAACCCTTGGCTGCAAGTGACAGGATCCCACCTCTAACTTAAGCAAAACAAAGGGCTTTATTGGCTCACATAACTGAGAACTTTGGGGTTTCAGGAATAGATAGATCCACAAGGTTCAAATGATGCTCTCCAGACTTTCTCCCCATCCAACTCTACTTTTTTCCTTGTGGTATGGATATCAACCCCTCAGAGTCCCAGATTCATGTCATCCTAGCCTAGAGACTATGGATGTGGATGTGTGGAGTGGGGAGCAGAGGTAGGGAGCAAGGCACTTCTTTCTCCCAGTGTCTATACATATCCAATTTAGCAGTGGACTCTGATTGCACAGGACCCCGTTGGGTCCTATGGCCATCCTCAGAAGAATCACTCTTGTGGGAGACATGCGGGTGGGGGAGTGGGGGAATTGAGAACTCTAATCTGGCCTAGTATGAGTGATATACTCAACTCTTGGGAGGGGTGTGAGGAGCAAGGCAAAGTGATAGACCCACTGGATCTACAAAGGACTACAGTGCTAAGCAAATTACAGGCCTCCTCAAAACACAGCCACCACACATCACTCCTCTGTTGCACAGTCATGTTGTGCTGTGTAGTATAAAACACTGTGAAATGGTTAGGTACACTCTCCTGGAAAGGTAAACGAACATGGTACACCATGGAGAGAGGTGTGGTACACAGTTACAAAAGACACTGTGGTGAGGGGAAGTGTTGCCACACATGCACCAAAGACCCTGGCTTTGTGTTTCAGCTGCTTCTCCCTCTCCCCTCCCACTCTCATGACTACCAATTCTTAGGCCTGTGCTCTTTTCCTTGTGCTGTATCTGAGACTCCCAACATACAACATGGCTATTTCCTCACTGAGCACCTCCTCTCTTAAGCCATTCCCTGAAGCTAAGTAGTATTCGACACATTGTCTTTGAGGAAAATATAACACTGATCACACTGTATTAGGGCACTGGGCACTTAATGAGGGCTTGATGGATGAATGGGTGAGAATGCATTACTGAGAGAGTGAATAGCACAAATAACAGAACTCATCTCCATATTCAACAACAATTTATTAACACAGAAATGAATAAGGCTTGGCCCCAGTTCTCAGAATGCTTGGTGCAAAGGGGCAGACAATCACAAAGCTGCAGTAGAATCACAGTAGAATAAGTACTATCACTGAGGTACTCACAGACAAAGTACTTTGGAGGCACTGTGAGAGGGATACACAGGTAAGGGAGAAACAATTTTCCAATTAATACCTGCTTACAGAATTCAGGGAAGACTCCAGAGAAGTCACTTGTGAGTTGAATCTTGTAGGAGAAATAGAAGCCACCAAGTAAACAGTGAAGGAGTCCTACAGGCTGGGACTCAAGAGATGTAGGTAAGGTCAGGTAAATGAGGGGTTCAGAGAACCAGGCATGAATGATGGAATAAGGGGGAAAAGAGAAAGTAAGGAATAAGTAGAATAGTCAAGCACAAACCCATAGCTCTACCGTGGAAACTTAAAGGTCTTGTTTCTCCATGGAGAGGGAAGAGGGAAAGCAGGGTGGGAGGTCCTAAGATATGGAACCCTGCCACTTCCTCAACCAGGCCACTGGGCTCAAACACCAAGCAAGGCTAGAGCTTCACAGTTGTGATCTAATATCCCTAAGCCATTAAATTGTCAAAAGCCCCTCTTCAGAAGGGAATAATTTGTATGCAGTTCTAAAGGGGAGAGAGTCCCTACTATATTCATCTTTCTCACATGCTGTTGATTCTGCCTAAGAAATAGCTCTACTTCCTTCAGGAAATCAGATGGGGTGTGGAACCTAGAAGAGGAAGGCAGGCTAGGGTTGAGGCCTTGCAGTGAACTCACAACTTAATTGTAAAAAGATGGTTACTATAATGTCCATTTTTTACAAAATTCTGTTTACGTGTAACATAAAACTCAAAAATATATATTTACAAACACCTTTGTCTTATTATTCCTGTCTCCTCCATTTACTTCTTTCATACCCGTATTTTAATATACTTAAGTTAAAAAAAAAACACTTTTAAGCTTTTTAATTTTAGTATTTTTCTATTTAAATAAATTTAACTTTTTCATTTGATTTTATTTAAATGTTATTTTTAATGGTTTTAAATTTTTATCCTTTTTAAATATTAAGGTTTTTATTTAAATCTCTCAAATTGTCTAAAGTTCTTTATATATTTTTAAATCCTCTGTTCTCTAATAATCCTTTTTAGATTTTTTTACATTTTAAAATTTTAAATAAATTTTGTATTTTTGTCTTAAATTGTTTTAAACATCCCTTTAAAACTTTTCTCTAAACTTAAATTTGAATTTTTATTCCATTCTGTATTTTTTGAAAATTTACTTAACAAACTTCATGAATTTTGCTAACCTTTGACTTTCAACACATATTTTGTGCTTTAATTTTAGTATTTATTTATATTAACATTTTATTCCATTTAAACTTTTAAGAGTTTCCTCCTTTTATAACTTTTGAATTTTAAAGCTGAATTTTCCTCTAAATTTTTTAGTAAACTTTCATTTTTAATCTTTTTCCTTGTTTTATTCATTTTACCTTTTTAGAACTAAGAATTTCTAAAATGTTTTAAGTCTTATTTTAATAATTTTGAAGTTTTAAATTTAAAAAGCTTCAATTGTAAAACATTTAAAAATATCTAACTTAAAATTCTTCAACATTTAAAAACATTGTTTTAAAATAAAAAATGTGTTAAAAGTTTTCCTTTTAAAGCTTTTAAAATTTTCTTTCAAAATACTATCTTTTTTTCCCCAAACTAGTTGGTCAGCAACAGCTGGAACACCACTTGTGAAGCTTTTTGCTGATGAATACCCCTACTTCCCACAATATCACAATATTTTTGTAAAACAAATGACATATAGTAGCGCCAGAACATCTCTATTCACAATCTCCCCACCTAAAACATCTTAATTATGCTATATGTGACCATTTTGGACCGTTCCTCCCTCCTCCCATTTAAGGCTGAATGGTCACTAGCTAGTATTCATTTTTCCCACAGGCCATGGCAAAATATGTTCTTTATATCAAGGTACTAATTACAATATAGGTGCTGTTGTCATTGTCCATTTCAGGAGGTTTTTGTGATATTCCAAGAGGTGCTCACTGTTGTATAGGTAGGCAGGCTTGTTTCATGGCAGGATCCTTGCCTATTTACTTCTTTCTTTGTTCTGGTAAGTGGTCTGATAAGACTAGTCTTTCTCTAGACCCTGTTTGTGATAGAACAGTAAATACCCTTCACTGTAGAGTAAGTCCTCAATGGTAGCCTTGGTGATGACCGCATCATCACAGCTGAACCACTGGTCCTTTTGTTGCCGGATAAAGCTGGTGTAGTGTCCACTTTCCAAAGTCCCATGGTGATTAATCACTGCAAATAAGGAATACTTATTCTCGTTGGGCGCACAATCTGTTGGTGGTTGGCCATCTTTCATTCTGCTCTCTTTAGTGGAGGCCAAAAATGGAGTCATGTCCAGCTCCAAGGGAAAAGAGATAAAAGTATTAATCTTCCGTCTTTGTTTGCCTAAATGTTCAAACCGCTTTAGATGAAAACAGGCCACAATGGGTAATTTCTTCATTGTGAGCTGTTTGGTAGATTCCTGGTAGCTTTGGCAACTACTACATTTGATTTTGGCACCGCTTCCTAGGTGTTCTGGCCTTGTAAACCACTGTAGGCAGTCTGTGAGTGAGGGGATTCCTGGTATGTGGTCATTCCTACTCACTGTGCTGTCAGCTCTCTCTGGACTCTGGGAACTGAATGTGGCACAAGAGCCAGGCAAGTCCAAACTGATGTCCCAGCATGGATCTATTGTGGTGGAGACGCTATGGCAAGCTTGACATGTGACATCTGACTGTAAGCCACCTGTAAAAATTTGATCTATAATGCAGTTACAGCAGTTGGGGTTACCGGCTTCCTGCCCAACACTATCATCTTTGCTATGTCTATGAAGCACATCTAATATTGCAATAAGGAACTCATGGGCATCCTGCTGCCTGTACCCTGCTAAGTGTTCTGCATGGATCCATATCAAGTGCAGTAACTTATAGGGAATGTGAGGAGTTCGGCTCCCAGAGTACATTGCATGAAAAAGCGAAGACATTTCACAAACAAGACACAAGCTGGGGCTTGTCATTATACATTTGTGCTTGTCAGAGAGAAAGAAATCTTTCAGTAGAGGAATATGGGTAAGTGCCTGGACAATACAATTCATAAAGCAGGTGTTCCCAAGATTGATTAGCCCTCTCAGGCCTACAGTATAGACTGACTTTTTTCTCCTCTTTTTCTTGGGCTTCACCAATTTTGGCTCCTGTTCCTTTAACTCACAGGTCGATTGCTTCTCTTCAACACCTGATTCCATACACTGTTGTTGAGAAACATCTGTTGAGGTGGAAATTAGTAAGTTCAAAATTTTCTCTTTTGTTTCTTTGGCAATCTGTTCTATGTCTTTGTCGTATACATAGTCCTTACACATAAAGCAATATATAACCCCATGATAGAGGTCTACAGCTAAGTTGTGCTGTTTTGTTTCTGCATGTTTATGAATATGCTTTTCAGTAAAGCAGCCAAAAAAGACACAGGAGAGACAAGAGTGGAGTCTGTTCATATGGGTACTACATACATGACAGATGCACGACTTTGCCTTACGCTTCCTAGTCTCTGGGGTCCCACTCCAGACGAAACGCTGGTAGATGAGTCGAAGGTTCTTCTGCCAGTTCTTCACTACTTTAAAACTCTCCACATGACAGCAACCTGCTGGACCCTGATCAAACTCCACCTCCAGCAGCCAGTCCCCAAAGCCACCTCGATCCCCAGAGCTGCTTGTGTCACCAAAACAGCTTTGCCGCGTTGGGGGCCTGGGCGCCTGCCGAGATCTACGCAGAGATCTGCGCCAGGGCCGGAGCCGCAGCGATAGCGGGGACGGATGGGGAGGGGTCGGGGGTGGGGCTGAAGGCCCAGGCGGGCCTCGGGAGCGGGCCCGGAGCTGGGGCCGAGGGCGGGGCTTGCGGCGTGGGCAAAGGGACAAGGAGCTGCTCTGCCAGCGAGGGGGCGTTGAAGGGAGCACCTTCTCATCGCCGCAGTTGTTGCTCCACATCAAGTTCTCCTCAGGCACAGGCTTACGCTCTTGTAATGGCACCAGCTTCATCTCCTCAGTTTCCTGGCCTGCACAAGCCTTCGCTGCCCCCTCCGCCGCCTCCTCGTCCTCCATCTCCCCCGCCTTCTCAGACGCCTCCTCGGGCAAGGCTCCTCCCCCACCTCACGAGCTCCAGCAGACCAAAGAGGCGGAGGGCCAGGAAGCTTCTCGAATTTGGGCCATCAGCTCACCGCCAGGCAGAGAAAGGGGTCTGGAATCGAGCTGCGACTGTAGATGGAATGAGACGGATTGCGGTGAATGATCTGGCTAGCTTCTTAGCCGCAGAGGGCCATTAGCGCCCCGGGACCCTCCCACGGGCCCTTAAGCTCAGCTGCGAAAGCGGCAGACTCCACCCCCTCTATTCAGAGGTTCCCAAGCTAGGGTGAAGACAGATGGAGGCGGTTACCTGCTTTAAAGGCGATCGGACGGTGCCCGGGGTGGAGGGGAATGGTGCGGAGTGGCGGGATGGGGGGACAGAAGGAGGGTGGAAAAGGTGGAGGCGGGGGTACGGCCTGAGCTTTAGGGTGCAAAGAGATGGAATCTTTAAAAAAGGCGCCACCCTCTGACTGCCTTTCCCGAGCCTTTAGCAGCCTCACTTTGGTACAGCTTCCTCTGACGTTAATTCCTTATATCTTAAAACACACTTGGGTCAATATTTTACCTTACAAATGGCTGAAAGGGGGCCACCTATGGAAAATGGACTCGGGAAAGAAAATGGCACCCTGCTCCCACCTTACCTATGCTTCTGGGGCTGTGTTCCACCTTCTACCCCCACCTCCAAGCGGTCTTTTGGTCAGCCACACTCTTGCGCCCTCTCACGCTCCTTTGCGCTTGTGTTCCCTCTCACACCTCGCTTCTTGCTTCTGCACCCTCATTCCCTATGACTCCTCCGAGAATTCGGAATCCTTCACACGCCTTTCACACGTTCACCGCCCCCGTCTTCACTGTTTAATCCTCATAAAATTCCTGCCCCTTCCCGCTCCCGCCCCTGCAGAGACCCCAGCCCCACTGGTCGTTTAAAGGTCTGGGTTACCTTGGGCCCCAGGCGCGTGATTCACAGCGTCAGCAGCTGCTGCTGTCCAGGCGCTCCTCAGCCAGCCAGCCTTCTCTCCTGACCTCTCCTCAGGGCTGGTCACAAGGGGGCCGCCCCCTGGCCCCTCCCCTCTCAACGTGCGGCCCCCAGCCCCGGATTCTGCCCTCCTGTAGTGATGAATGGCGCTGCTGTCCCGCGCAGACAAACCTCTTCCTGAAACATTCTACTGGAAGTAACCACAGCGACGGATTCTAGAGGAAGCTTCTGAAATGGAGGTTCTGGCCTCACCTGGCTACAGGCCGGCGCTCCGCAGAAAAAAAGATTCTTTCCGGGGGGTGGGGTGGGGAGGGGGGAGGGGTGCAGAGATGGCAACTGCCCGGCAGGAATCCCTCAGGGACCCATCAGAGTCGAATATCTAGGCGTTAGGTGGAGAGAGGAATGTTATTCTAGAATGTGAGGAAAGGAAGACTAAGCAAGGACTTCAGGAGAGACCCGGGCACTTGCTAGCTGTGTGAGCTCAGATAAAACACCTAGCCTCTCTGAACCTTGGTTGTATCATTTGTTAAACAAAAACAGAAATAATAATCCTAATTGGTTATGAACACTAAATCACTATATATAAACTAAAGGATCTTTGTGACAAACTTTATCTTTTACATCTCTCTTTTTCAGTCCCCGCCTTATAATCAGCCTATAGCATAATGCCTGATACTTAAAAGTATAGCAAAAAAGAGCACTTCTTTCTTTTGAAACTCTCTCAAAGTTATTGCTCAGTTGACTGGATTAGCCCTGCTAAACAGTTCATGTACCTGAGCATTCAATCAACAAATGTACGTGGATCCTTTAACTGTACTACTGTGCTAGATTGTACTGTGATAAATGCAGAGTAAAACAGTTGGTAACCTCCAGGAATTCATAGCTCAGATTTTTCCTTTTAACAAATCCAAGGACACAACCCCCATGAAACTGTTAGATATGATAGGGAGTAAACTAAGTCGGGGAGGAGGAGGGAGACATGTCTCGCCAGTTGAATCAGCAGTCCTGAGCCTGGTTGGATAAGATTGCCAGGTGTTCCGAATGTCACAAGCAGGGATAGCGCAGGAGGAGGGGAGTCCTTGAGACTGTGCTGGGAAAGAGAGCCTCTGTAGCAATTTCACTAAGACAAAGAGCCTTTACTAGCTGAGAAAGAAAGGCTTTGTGGCTGTACATTATTCTCAAGGTTTAAAAGGGGAAGAAGGAAAGGGGATCTAGAAACTGACTAAAGATGCATGACCCCTGAACCCCAATAGTTGGTGCACTCATTAGCTGAGTGCCCACTTTTAGCCTTGGCTCAAGTGTATGAAACAAACTTAATAACAACTTTATTTCCTCTGTATGTGGGGCATTCAGATTAGCCAGATGCCTGCTTGCAGTTTTGTGTTTCTATGTATTTCATAAATAAACTTGCTATCTCATTTCCACTATATGTGTTTGTCTTTCACTTGAATTTGTCTCTTGTGAGAGACAAGAACTGAGGAACAGGCTTGGGGATGGGGGAGGCCCTGATTCAGGTCTCTCCCCAGTAATAAAACTGCTACTTCCAGGACTTGTTGCTCTCCCTGTCCAATCCCAAGAATATTTCTGCTTATCATTGAGAATGTTTAATGCTACTTTTAATCTTTCCAGGACAGCTATGCACCATGTTTCTAAACCTCAGAGTTAGGATTGAGTTTTCTTAGGCCTAAGAGTGGCATCTTGTAGGTGCCTTCCTAAAATGGATGTCAGTGATTTTAGGAGGTCAAAGAGAGTCAATCTATATGAATTTTCAAAGCACAGATCAATGTGATCTTGGAGGGAAGAAACACCATAACTGACCCATAGCCCAGAATGGCTATAGGTTGAGAGGTTCTAATAATAGTCTCCAGAGGAATGTGTTTTTAGGAACATTTCCCTGGGAGGTGAGAGTAATTATCATATTTAAAAAAATCATTAGTAGCTGTGTTTGTAACTAAGCAAGCTACACATCATCTTTAGAACGCGGTTTCCTCAAGTCAGAAAAGAGCTGGTTTGACGTGTTAGGCATTCTTAACATAAACTCATGGCAACTTGGAATCCTAATGAGGTTTCCAGTTCACAGATAGTTGGCCTCTAAGTAAGCTAAGGGTCATGTAGTTGACTGGAAAGGCCACTTCTACTCTTTTGGTTCTAACTGCCACAACCTCATAACAGAAGGAAGGCTTACTGTTTTCAGGGTAGAATATTTAGTTTCTCTGGATGCAGGTAAGCTTTCAGTTATAGGAGCCTTGAGAAAGAGCCTCAAAAGATGGAACAGTGCAATCAAACTGCAGTGCCTTTTGACACATTGATTTTTCTTCCTCTGGAGTTTTCAAAGGACTTTTGGTAAAATAATTGTAACAAGGACAGCAGGGTTTTCCAACACCATGAAACTTGGACCTGTGTAAATGTTAGTGATTTAGATGTGGGATTTAGAAAAATCACACCAGAGAGTAGAGTAGCACACAGAGAAAGTGGCAGTGAGTGAGAGAAGGAGAAATGGAGTCACCGCCAGTGGGAGCTCAGGAGGACTTTGAGGGGAGGGAGGGTCAGAGGAGGAAATGGCATACCCTTCTGCTACTGAAAGGTAGGTGACACGAGAAGGTGAAGACCTCTGGTAGCTAGAGGCGCAGTCCCTTCTACTTCCCTGACTTCCTTCCCTCTATCCGAATTACCCTTTGTTTTGAATGGTCCTCCTTTGGCAGAAATCTGGAGTCAGGTAAGGAAAACACAGTGGCCCTGGGAGTCCCACTCAGGTAGGACTCCCACTCAGGTAGTCCCACTCAGGTAGGCACCTTTCAGGTGCCACCCCTACCTGAAATAGAGCCAGTCATCATCCCCACATTGTGGCCTACTCCCTCCAGGTCAAACCTTGTGATTTCAATTCACCTCTTGACAGCAGAGCTCTCAGGGCTACAACAGGGAGAGGAAACAGGTCCTCAGGATCTCATGATGACTTGGAAGTCACCCAACAGGTTCTGCTCCAACTGTATCCCCAGAGTTGGCTTCAGTCTGGACCAGTATCCAAGGATCTGGCCTCCCTCCTGGTTTCCCCCTGCTTTATACCCAACTCAAGTGTTACCTCCTTCAGGAGACCTTCTCTGATCCCCCAGATCTTGAGGTGATCCCTCAGAGTACAGCAGCACTACACAGGCAGGACCCTGCTGGACCCAGCCTCCTTAAGGAGGACCCTGTTGATTTCCTCAGTTTGGACCCTACCCCAGTCTCTCACCCTCTCCTAACCCTGACCCATTTTTCAACAAAAGGATGCTTGCATGAAGAGACCACCCACAAAGAAAGATGTCCTGTGGAAGTGTCACTAGAAAACATGTCCAAATCTTCATCATATAGAAGTGCCTGAGTGCACTGTTGATGGGAATGCAGACTGGTCAGCCACTATAGAAAACAGTATGGAATTTCCTCATAAAAATAAAAATGGAACTACCTTTTGACCCAGTGGTTCCACTGCTGGGAATATACCCTAAGAATACTGAATCACCACTTCAAAAGAACCTATGCACCACTATGTTCATAGCAGTGCCATTTACAATAGCCCAGATTTGGAAACAACCTAACTACCCATCAGTACATGAATGGATCCAAAAACTGTGGTACATTTAACACAATGGGATACTACACACAGTAAAAAAGAAGGAATTCTTACCTTTTGTGACAGCATGGATGGAACTGGAAACTATTATGCTAAGTGAAATAAGCCAGGTGGTGAAAGGCAAGTGCCATATGATCTCACTTATAACTGGAGTCTAATGAACAAAATAGACTAATGAACAGAATAGAACCAGAGGCATAGAAACATGGAACAGACTGACAGCTGTAAGAAGGGAGGGGGAAGGTGAGGACTAGTTGAAAGAAGGTGAAGGAATTAGTCAAAGAACATATATGAATGACCATTGACAATGGTGTGGGGATTGACTATGGGAGTTGGGGGGAGGGCTGGATGGAGGGAGGCAATGAGAGGAAATTGGGACAAATGTAACAACATAAACAATAAAATATTTAAATTAAAAAAAGTGCCAGAGGAAAAGCTTTTTGGAATTTTAGACTAATTTATAAAGAAAAAAATACCTTTTTAAAAAAATTTAAGAGAAGGGTATTTGTTAGCCACAGCTTACAAAAGAGCTGCTCATTTTGGATTAGCAGACCTAGATGGAAATGCTGACTCAGTCATTTGCTGGCTGTGTAACTAGAGTGAGGCCCAACCAATACTTTAAGTTTGTGACTGTTTACCTGCTAATGCTGGTGCTCAATGCTTGTGCTTCTGGTATGGGGACTGGACTTTGAGAGCCACTGCTGTGGGTTAATGTATTAAGAACCATGGGTCAAGGCCATCTGACCTTATGGTTTTCTAACTGCAGCAGGTTTGGGGGTGGAGTGGAATAGGAAAGAGAAGGATCTGGAAAAATCCTGCTTCTGCACTCCTGATGCCTCAGGACCTTTAACACAGGTCCCCTGCAACATTATGCAGCACCTTTTTCCTAACCTGGGCCACTTCTCGATCAACTCACTTCTCTGGGGCCAGCATTCCAAACAGGCAGACTTGCAGCCATTGCCTGCTCCTGACTAGGTCTGCAGGGAGAGTACTGTGGACTAGGTTCAGGTCTTTTGGGACCTACATTGCCTACCAGCCTCTGGCCCCTCCCCTTCTGGATCCCTTCTTCTCTTTTTCTTCCCTGTGTCCAACTCCTAGCCAGCTCACTGGCCCATGATGTCTCCTTTGGCCTCTTGGTTTTTTAAAATACAAAAGATACCCAACTTACTTCAACTTCCCCCACACCCAAATATACCCAACCTCAACTTCACTCTTTATCCTTCATGGCTCTAGTGTCTCAACCACAGAAACCTCTGTATTGTTCCTGTCTGTATGATAACATGTGAAAACGCCCAGCATGTCAGCCCAATTCCTTCCCTTCCCCATGGATTCCCATTTCAAAACATCAAGCACAGGCCTTCTCAAGTTTTTGGCACCTTGGGTCCCTTTGGCACCTGGATGTAGCCTGTGGTTCCCTTAAGATAATAATATTTTTAAATAAATGTATAAAATTAAATGTACATGATTATAACATGTATTATATTGTAATATGGTTTTAAATGCTTAAAAATATATTGTGATTTGATAACATGTACTTATTAAACCAATAAACAACAGTATCTAGTGATTGACATAACTACCACAATTTCAAAGTAGTGAGGGCATAAACAATACTTGAGAAATGTGGAACAATGTTATGAAAAATGAAAATGTTTATTGGTGACATTGTCACATGTAATACTAATATTTTTGTGGTCTCTTGCGTAGGCTCATAATTGCAGGACATGCTCAATTTAAGTGAGAAGTAAGTGAAAATAAAGATAGGTCTTTTTCCCATCCATTTGCACAGACCTCTCTGAATTCCATTTTCTTTATTTTATTTTATTTTAATTGTTATTCAAGTACAGTTTTCTGTCTTTTACTCCCATCCCAGTCCACCCCCCCAGTGCTCCCCACCTCCCTCCTCTTTCCACCCCCCTTAGTTTTTGTCCATGTGTCCTTTATATTTGTTCCTGTAATCCCCTCCCTTTTTCCCCTGAAATTCCCTCCCCTCTGGTTACTGTCAGCCTGTTTTCTATTTCAATGTCTTTGGTTATATTTTGCTTGCTTGTTTGTTTTGTTGCTTAACTTCCTGTTGAAGGTGAGATCATATGGTATTTGTCTTTTACTGCCTTGAATTCCATTTTCTGATTGCTGTTGTCTCATAATGCCCTGAACACTTTGTATAGTGGGCAAATGCATTATTACAAAGTATCTATTAACTGCGTATTATGTGCTCTTCTTTCTACGCCCATTAAAATGTATTCTATCACTTGTGGTGCAAAGTAGACATCGTTATTCACACCTCACAGTTGGGAAAACAGAGGAATCATTTCACACTGACTCAAGATCCCACAGATGAGAACGAAGAGTGCTGGTCCTGGAGCCTCCAGAACTTTTGACATAGTGCTATATATTCTGCCTCCTTATCATTTATTTGCTTTAGCTCTTCGTAGGGTAGCATGTAATTGGTGCATGTGCTCAGTTTGCACTATTTCCACACAATTCTGAGTAAATTACTGAGTACTTGTGTGAGGGAGCCAGGAAACCTCATTCATAGAAGAAGCCAATAGACTGGATGTCCCAGCAGGGGAGTACTAAGAATGCTAGAGCCATAACTGGAGAGTTCCCTCAGGTCTGACTATGCAGAGACTCTGAGAGAGGTGCTTCCCTGGGGACTCAGCAGAAGGGCAAGAATGTGGAGTTTCTATACAGACAGTGCACACTGGTAACCATACTTTTTAAGAAATATTGAAATATTTATATGTCAGTAAGTATATATAATAGTACCTGTGAGTAGTGGTAAAGTAATGATGTAAATTGTCACATAAATCATTACATGTCATGCTGACTTCTGCTAAATGAATATCCTATTACTGTGACATCTGAGAAACATCCACTGTGCTTATTGACTACAGGTTTGACCTGTCTCATGGGAGCAAGTACAGGTTTGTTTTCCATTCTTTATGAAGTACTCAGTGCTTTAAAGCAAGTCACTACTTCATTATCCTTAAATTACATAACTGCTACTACTAATTTTCTTTCATATTAATTTCTTCTTTTCAGTTATTGTTAGTTCTTGTTGAAGTTGCCAATGAGTACAATATTTTGAATCTAAAATTTAAAATTTTTTAAATTAATAAAAGCAAAAACATGCAAAATTAAGAGGTCACCAATTTTGGACAATTATCTAAACTTTTATGTTAAATGAAAGAGCAATGAATCTTCTGGAATTCTGGGAGAATGAAAGAGATATAATATCACAAATGAACTAGTGCCAGGCCCATTTCATAGCATTGTGAAAAAATGTAGTCTGTATCATCTTTTCAATAGTGTAATATTCTGTAAAAACTAAGAGTGGATACACCTGATGTGAAAATCCACTGAATTGTTTAATTTTAGGAAGCAGTGGTTTATTTAATGTACCAGGTTTGAAAAATTATATTTTAAGTAGATAATATGCACAGGCAGAAATATCAAAATTGACATAACTGTATATAGCGAAATGTTTTCTTCCCTCTCCCGACCCCATTTTCCATCTTCTCCATGCCAGAGAGAGCCACTTTTATTAGTTTTCATGTGTATACTTCCAGAATTATTTTATGGAAATACAAATCTAAATGAGTACTGTCTAGTTACTTTCAACAGAGGTGGCAGCAATAATAAACATTGCACTTCAAAGTGTTTTTTAAACAAACAATGTGTCATAAGGAGTATTCCACATCAGAACATAAATAATTACAAAATTGCACTTGTGTAGGATGTATAAGTCTGGAGATCTATTGTAACTGAGAACCATACTTAATAAAACATCATGAAATACTGGAAATTTGCTGACAGAGCTGATAACAGGTGCTCTTATTACATACACACAAATGGTAATTGAGGAGATATGTTAGTTTGTAGTACAAATCAATATACAAATCAACCCATCATGTTCTACACCTTAAATATACACAATATTCATTTAACAAATCATTCTTTTAAGAAAGGTAGTATGGTAATTACAGATTTTTTTTTACATTATTTCTTTTTAGAGAGGGGAAGGGAGGGAGAGAAACATCATTGTGTGGCTACTTCTCAAGCACCCCGTACTGGAGACCTGGCCCGCAACCCAGGCATGTGTCCTGACTGGAAATCGAACCTGTGATACTTTAGTTCTCAGGCCAGTGTTCAATCCACTGAGCCACACCAGCTAGGGCATATTTTTTTTAAAGGAAGTTAAAGAGTTGCTTTATATTTGAATGGATACATAATGTCTCTACCTTGATAATTTTAGCCAGTTCCATTATGGTACATAATTTGGTTCTTTTCTAGTTTTCTTAACTGCAACCAAAGCTGCAAAGAGTACATTTGCATGTCATTTCACATGCCTGCTTATCTATCAATGGATCAAATGCCTAAATATGTATTCTTTATTTCTTCTTTTTTAAGTTTAATATATTTTATTGATTATGCTATTATAGTTCTCTAATATTTTTCTCCCCTTTATTTCCCTCTGCCTTGTACCCCCCCATACACACCATCATTCCCCCAATCATTCCCCCAACTTAGTTCATGTCCATGGGTCATACATATAAGTTCTTTGGCTTCTCCATTTCTCACACTATTCTTAACCTCCCCCTGTCTATTTTGAACCTACCATCGATGCTTCTTATTCCCTGTACCTCACCTCCCATTCTACACCCTCCTCCTCTCCGCTGATAACCCTTCATGTGATCTCTATTTCTGTGAATCTGTTCTTGTTCTAGTTGTTTGTATAGCTCATGGTTTTTTTGTTTGTTTGTTTGTTTGTTTCAGGTTCAGTTACAGATAGCTGTGAGTTTGTTGTCATTTCACCGTTCATACTTTTGATCTTCTTTTTCTTAGATAAGTCCCTCTAATGTTTCATGTCATAAGGGCTTGGGGGATGATGAACTCCTTTAATTGACCTCATCTGAGAAGCGCTTTATCTGCCCTTCCATTCTAAAGGAAAGCTTTGCTGCATAGAGTCGTCTTGGATGTAGATCCTTGCCTTTCATGACTCTGAATACTTCTTTCCAGCCCCTTCTTGCCTGTAAGGTCTCTTTTGAGAAATCAGCTGACAGTCTGATGGGAACTCCTTTGTAGGTGACTGTCCCCTTATCTCTTGCTGCCTCTAGAATTTGCTCCTTCATTTTAATCATAATGTAATTATGATGTGACTTGGTGTGCTCTTCCTTGGGTCCCACTTCTTTGGGACTCTCTGAGCTTCCTAGACTTCCTGGAAGTCTATTTCCTCCACCGGATTGGGGGAGTTCTCCTTCATTATATTTTCAAATAAGTTTTCAATTTCTTGCTCTTGCTCTTCTCCTTCTGGCACCCCTGTGATTCAGATGTTGGAGCATTTCAAGTTGTCCCAGAGGTTCCTAAGCCTCTCCTCATTTTTTTGGATTCTTGTTTCTTCATTGTGTTCTGGTTGAATGCTTATTTCTTCCTTGTATTCCAAACCATCGATTTGAGTCCTGGTTTCCTTCCTGTCACTCTTGGTTCCCTGTGCATTTTCCTTTATTTCACTTTTCATAGCCTTCACTTTTCCCTCTATTTCTTGACCATACTCAACCGTTTCTCTGAGCATCCTGATTACCAGTGTTTTGAACTCTGAGTCTGATCAGTTAGCCATCTCTTCATTGCCTAGTTGTATTTTTTCTGGAGCTCTGATTTGTTCTTTCATTTGGGCCACATTTTTTTTTGTCTCCATGTGCCTGTTACATAGTATGGGGCTGAGCCTTATCTGTTCACCAGGACAGGGCTACCCACATCTCTGCATTGTGGTGCTGTATGTAAGGGAGGGGTCTGAGAGGGAACAATGCCACTTTCCCAGCTCTCAGCCTGCTGTCAGACACTTTCTCCACTACCCACAAGGAAATTGGGCTCTTTTTGTGCTGATTCTTGGGTGTGTGGTTTTGTGTACATTCTAGCACCCTGTGGGTCTCTCCAATGAACTCTCCTGTGAGGCTGGGAGTTTCTCCCACCACCTCAACTCCCACAGGTTTTTTTCAGTCAGAGGTCTTATTTCCCCACACTAGAGCCCTGGGTTGCATGTTCTGTCTCACTCCCCAGTTGTTCCTCCCAGTTTATCCACACACAAATGTAGCACCACCTGCTCTGCCAGCTGCTGCCTTGCTATGAGTCCTCTCCACCCCAGCTGCCTGTCTTTGCCCCTCCTACCAGTCTGAATGAATGTTTCTTCTTTAATTCCTTGGTTGTTGGTCTTGCACACAGTTTGATTTTCTGGTAGTTCTGGTTATTTTTGTTTGTTTGTTTTTTAAATAGTTTTGTCCTTCTTTTGGTTGTTTGAGGAAGCAAAGTGTATATACCTGCACCTCCATCTTGGCAGGAAGTCCAAAGTTTGTTAAAAAGCTGTTTCCTGTATGTTGAATGAGTGTCAGACTGGGAACTCACACTCAAGATTACAAATGCTGAAGTTGCACATTCAAGTCACATCACTCAAAGTGCTACAATGATGCCTGATTCATTACTGTGAACCCCAAATCATGCCCATCAACATCAATAGTAAGGCCAAAACAGCTCAACAATTAGAAAAGGTTGTAATCCATGTGGTATCCATTTGATACCAAAAGCACTGTTGCTTTCAGCCCTTGTCTTGGGAGCTGCTCTAAAAGTTCTGTACTTTCCCCCGACCCAACCTTGTGTACCAATCATGAAACTCAGGAGTTTTCAAGTTCCAGATACAGGTTCCCCAGGACACAGGGCCTTTGGTGCCAAAATCAGGATACACCTGGGTCAATCAATTGGTTGATTGTCCTTCAACTATTTCAAAAAGCTTTGTAAAATTTTAATTGGAATGTGAAATTTGAAAGGCACATCATCTAAAATAACTTATCAGATATTATTGTCTTTGCTTGGGAGAAAGAAGTTAATGAGAAAATACTCAGATGAACATGTATTGGATTTGAAAAGATGTTACCAGAGTAATGGTAGAGAGTCTGGAATGTCAGCCCACCCATCAGGTAATTTCACAAATGTTTTAGTTTGGTAGTAAGTCATTATGTTCAATCATGTGTGGCAAGTGCATAAAAAGAAGTAAAGTAAATATTCAAAAGTCTTTTCCCAGTAAACTTAATGTTTACCAACCTACTTCAAATAACATCAGAGAGAATTAACATTCTGAAAAACTAGATGTTCAAATAATAAAAACATGATGAATACTTGGACTTCAGAAGCCTCTCTGTAGGGACAAAGCTGCAAAAGAGTTTAGAAGTCATATCAAGCAATGTCTACACATTTTAGTAGATATTTGCTGTTAAGCTGTAATTTATTCAGGAGGCCACAATGAATATATTTGAATTTTTTTCACTTAAATGCCGATGAGTTAATTGATGTAAAAGGCCATACCATTTGCAAAGTATTTTTTATAATTCAGTAATATTTATTATACCTAATTCGACATTCATAGTGAAAATCATACCTCTGTTTTATCATTTCCAGCACATACGTCACAACCATTTCCAACTTTTTAGGGAGTTTTAGGAAATTTCAGCTCAAATACTAGAATTAAGGATGACAAGCACAGCCA
Source organism: Carollia perspicillata (assembly GCA_004027735.1). Lineage (NCBI taxonomy): Eukaryota > Metazoa > Chordata > Mammalia > Chiroptera > Phyllostomidae > Carollia > Carollia perspicillata. The sequence goes on from PVKM010024946.1 coordinate 18,866, forward strand.
GCACTAAAGAAGCTACATTCTGCATTAAAAATAATGTACAAATATTGATTCCACAAATACTTTGGTGGAGATCATAAATGTTACAATTATTGTCAGTGGCACAGGAAGGGGTCACAAATCAGGACGACAGAGCTCTGTTTAGATGATGTCTGATAGTGCCTGCAGAAGAGCCACAGTGCTGTTTAAACACACACATTGAATGTTTAGCTATCCCAAGTTAACTGGATTGCTGATAGGTACACTGCATAATCTGCATGAAATTCTATGAAGACCTGATGTGAGGAGGCCAGACATGTCACTATCAGCTTTTACTTCATCAGCACTGATGTTCTGGAGAGTGCGTCCACAACCATCTTATACTCTATGGTGGACCAGATGTTAATTCTCCATTCTTTGGACTGTATTGTGGCACAGACACTAAATAGCCAAATATTTTTAATATCATCTTCACATGTACATGGTCTCATGTTTCTTTCCCATGCAAGCTCTCATTTAGAGGTGGAGGGGTTCTGGCAATCAGAATAGATTCAGTTTGTTCCTTGTCTCCTCATTAGAATTTCCCCTATTGCATTTCTCCATTTTTAAACATTTCGAGTGCCCAGGACCACTGGTTGACCCACTCCATAGGAACTGGTTGGTAAAACAAGCAAGAGGCTCCGGTGTTACATGATAACCCTAAACCACCTTCTTTTCCTCTCCTGCCAGCCCCACCTCAGAGATTGCCAGTGATTAACAGACTTGAGACTCCTTCCATTTGCCATCAGACTCCATAAGACCTATGAAAATCAAATGCTCTGGATTTTCAGGGAAAGGTCTGAATACACCTAATTTTATAATTTTGGAACTGCAAATTTGTTTAATGTGCGGACAGATGGGATACAATATTTTATGGCTTTGTGAAAACTCATGCCTACATTCACAAATCAAAATAAAGTAAAAAAGGAGGACATAAATTCCTATTTATTATATAATTTTTAGCCATCTAAAACATACAAATTCACAGAGCATAAGAGCGATACAAATATATTGCAATACAAACAATGGGAATTTATGGTGATAAGATAATATCCAACTATCTTTACTCTTTCTTTGTTTCTACAACTTGTTATCATGTGCTTATGTTATATTTTCTTTTATTTTTCACAGTGAGAAGGTATTTTATTACCCATGTATTTATGAATAGGTTTTGGGTTTTTTAACCCAGGAATTAAAACCTTGTAACTTTGTATTATCAAAAAAAAAAAAAAAGTCATGAAGACAGGTGAGCTACTCATTGCTAATAAATTTGATCATTCGTGTATAGAACAGATGATCGCCAAAAAGTCACAGAGCGCTCTATAAACATGACTTCAGTGAGCCACAA
>PVKM010024947.1:0-20234 GCA_004027735.1 Carollia perspicillata
CATGTTATTTAGCTTCCATGTCTTGGTGCGTTTGTCAGTGTTCTTGTGATTGACTTCAGAGAAGATGCTTGATCTGCCTTCAATGTTCTTCAATTTATCGAGACTTGTTTTGTGTCCTAGTTTGTGGTCTACCCTAGAAAATGCCCCATGTCCACTTGAAATGTATGTATGTTCTGCTACTTTGGGATGAAATGCTCTCATGATGTCAATGAAATCCATTGATCTACTGTGTCATGTAATGTTGCTATTTGTTGGTTTATGTCTTGAGGGGTTATTGATTTTCTTTTAATGGGGTTTAAATATTTTCTATTATGACTCTATTTCTATGGACCTATTCTTTTACATCCATCATGATTGTCTTTACAAATTTATGTGCTCCTAAGTTGGGTACATAAATATTTACTAGGGTTATATTCTTTTGATGGAATACCCTCTTTATTAGTATGTAGTGTCCTTCTTTGTCTCTTACAAAGAGATGACATTTTCAAGTGTATTTTGTTGTATATAAGTATTGTTACCTTTTTTTTTTTCCTTTCTATTTGCATTCAATATCTTTCTATCCCTCTACTTTTAGTCTGTGTATATCTTTCAAACTGATGTGGGTCTCTTGGAGAGTGCATATGAATATACATTGTTCTCTTATCCATTCAGCTACCCTATGTCTTTTGAGTCAAACATTTAAGCCATTTATCTTTAAAGTGATTATTGATAGATACATATTTATTGCCAATTTATTTTTTGCTTATTTTCTTGCATTTTTTTTCTTTTGCATTTTCTTCTTAAAGCAAGGTCTTTAACATTTATTGCAGTGCTGATTTGTGTAATGAACTCTTTAGCTCTTTCTTGTCTAAGGAGTTCTTTATTTTACTACAGTTTTATTTGACACCCATGGTGGTTAAACTAGTTTTGGTTGCAGGCTTTTGTTTTTAATCACCTTGAATATTTGATTCCAATCTTTTCTGGTCTGAAATATTTCCGTTGAAAAATCAGCTTTCAGGCTAATTGGAGTTGCCTTGTAGGTAACTAATTGCTTTTGTCTTGTGGCTTCTAAAATTATCTTCTTGTCTTTGAACTTTGCTATTTTAATTATGATACTTCTTGGCGTGGGCCTCTGTGTCCATCTTATTTGGAATTCTCTGCAAATATCTGGACCTGCGTGTTATTTTCCTTCAACAGGTTAGGACATTTTTTGGTAATTATATCTTCAAATAGCTTCTCAGTTCTTGCTTACTCTCTTCTGCTTCTGGTATTCCTATGATATTGTTAGTATTTTTCATGTTTTCCCAAGGTTTTTTAAACTTTCCTCATTTTAAAATTCTTTTTTCTTTTTGTTACTCTGCTTGGGTGTTTTTTCTCTCTTGTCTTCCAAATTGCTGATTCAGGCCTCTGCTTTATCTAGCTTATTGTTTATTCCTTCCAGTGTATTATCTATTTTGGATATTGTATTATTCATTTCTCACTGTTTTTTAATGGTTTCTATGTCTTTTTTCATGTTGTCGAATATCCTTATAATCATTATTCTAACGTCTATATCTGCTAAATTGCTTGAGTCCATTTCATTCAGTTCTTCTTCTGGATAATTCTCTTGGTCCTTCTTTGGATTCTGTTTCTTTGTCTTCCCATTTTATCTGTTTCCTTGTGTTTGTGTCTAAGTATTAGGTAGATCTGCACTTCCTGTGACTGGCCCTGGGCAATCTGTTTAGAGCGATCAGTGATCCACATCTTGTGGCTCCCTCTGCTGGGCCTAGGTGTGTGCTGTAAGAACTAGGTTTTACACCAAGGCCATCTCTTACCAGCCATCTTTTAAGACAACCAGAACTGGGGGAGGGTCAGCTAGCCTCAGATATCCCAGAGATCCTCCTTCACCTGCAGGTTTTCTGTTAAACTTAAAACTGAAATTGCCTGCAGCTATACTCCTTTGTAGCCTGGCTCCACAGGGTGGAACCAGAGCAGTTCCTGCAGTTGGGGCTATTACTTCCTCTCAGGCTGATGGCACTTTGAGAGGACTGCTCTGACTGAGAAAGATGGCTTCAGCAGACTCAACACAGGGATCTTGGCAGCTGATCCCTGAGCTCTGTCTCCAGAGCCACCAAACCCAGACTCCCCTCATATGGCTCTGTCCTCCTACTGCCAGAGCCCAAGATAAGTGGCCGCAAACTAAACTTTGTGCGTTGGCCTTTTAATGGGCTGTTTGCGTCTCTAGCCATCTTTCCCTGGCAGGAAGAAACCCTGTTGCATTTCACAGCGAGATGTTACTCATGTTTCTTTCTTAGTTTTGGTGATCTAGTTTGGGAAGTCCATCTTGGGATTTTTGACCCCACTGTTTTCAGGGGAAACCTCCCCTGACACTAAAATATCCCCCCGGAACTTCAGCTGCCACCTGTGGGCACCCAGGCAGCCCTCTTGCACCTCTGAACTTCCTACCAGTCTCTTTGTAGTGATGTGGTTTCTTCTGTACGTCCTTGGTTACCAGGCTTCTCTCCAGCTAGTGTTTAGTTGGTTATTTATAATTTTATTTATAAAATTTAGTTGTAATTCCAGTTGGGTCCTGAGAGGAGGTTAGCTTCTAACTACTCCACTGCCATCTTGGATCTACCTCAAAATAGCATCATTATTTGTTAAAGTCTTAGTGGTGCAAACAACATAAAGGAAATTTTCAGCAAGTACCTTAAAGTAGATGGAAGATTCTCTCAGATTGCATATTTTTAAAAATAAAAACTAAGAATTCCATCCTATAGTTGAGAAGATCCTATACTGATACATAAGTTTATACTATCATGCATTTTAATGAAGAACTGATTCTCCTTAGCATCATGATGGGACCTAGTTAGACTGTTGAATATAATTGAGGTTAAGATACAAAAACAATCTTGGAGGATTATTTTATATAGACTTCACTCTCATTTTTTGGTGTATGGGGATGTCTCTAATTTTGCTTGGTGTTTCGCTGTTAACTGCAGAAATGAAGAGGAACACAGCAGGTTCCTAACTCACAACACAATCCTGAGGATGACAGCCTTACCTGTTGTCCAACTGTCAACTAAGAATGAATAGCATCACATTTACCCCATTCACTGAGTTCCAAAGTTTGGCTTCAAAACCATTGATAATCACCCATATCATGGTTCCAAACATTTAATGGCACACTGTGTACCTTCCCAAACCCTTCACTGATTTCTGTGGAAATGAGGGCCTACCATTAGCAAATTTCTGTGAAGCCCTCCCTCCCAGAGGTCCTCAACCTCCCCGCTGTGGACAGGTGCCAGTCTGGATCTATTAGGAACTGGGCCACAGAGCAAGAGGTGAGCTTTAATATAATGCGTTTGAATCATCCTGAAACCCACCCCCAACCCAGTCCATGGAAAAATTGTCTTTGACAAAATCAGTCCCTGGTGCCAAAATGTTGAGGACTGTTACCTCGGGCCCTAGATAGAAAAGAAGAATTTCCTATGCTTTTTATTGCCATTTCTAGACAATCTCCCCTCCTTTCACTTCCAAAAGATGCAGATTATCTGTAGCACAGATAATCAGATTATATCACCTAATCTATTTGCTTATTGCTACCATGTACCCACCTTCAGGTCACTCTCTATTACCAGAAGATTTGAGGTAATAAACTGACTTACTCTTTTCCTCCACTCTTTTTTACATCAGTTTTTGTGATTTCAGTCTTTATGTAGATGACTTATCCATCACCTTGGCCTTTGAATTCTTGATCTCTACCCATGGCCAACATTATCTACTCTACCTGTCACATACCTTAATGGTGATACCCTACATTTACCAACTCTAATATCCCAGGGCCTCAGATATCTCCTTTAAAACATACTACCCTTTGAATATATGACAGAATACACTTACAACTCATTTTCTCAAATAACTGTATGCCAAAATTTTTTTTATTTACTCAGTGAGATATCTACCAACTCTAACTCTTTCACTACTTACAGTGCATCTCATGTCTTCTTTTTCCTCCTTATCTGCCATGGTCCAAAGCTATCATCACTAAGTAGCAGATGTTTACTTGCTCTTTGCTTCCTCCGTTGTGAAATCATGCAAAAAAAAAATCCCAAATATACTTAAAGCAAATAATTTATTATCTACTGACACTACAGCAGTTAAACATTATTGAAATAATTTTTACATCTGTGCTAATAGTTATAATTTAAGTTCTTTATCTGAAAATTCTATGAGGTACATTTATTGATTTTTATAATTCTCTACAATGAATATTTTATATATTTGTATTTTCTCACTCTGAAACCCTTTGCCCTTCTCCATCTTTTCATTAATCCCCTAGCCTAATATTTATATTAGAAACAATATAATTTAAATATAAAGTTAACAATATATTTAAACAATATAATTAAATATAATAAGAAGACACCAATGAGAAAACTTCTCATCTTTCCATCAGCAAATCTACCAATCAATCTAAATCCGAATCTGTGTTTGTTTGTTTTTTTGCTTCTCTTCTAGTCAGGTGAAAGAAGTTGGTGCTTTTACTAAAGGCAGCCCTTACCTTTTCCACTGCCCTCACTATTCAATGCCATCTTAGTCACTCTGGTATCTTTGCAATTACTACTACCTGCTTGATTTTAAATGTATTTTTCTTTATTGACATTGATATATGCTTAATATCTCACATCTTAAAGACGACAACTATACGCTGACTTTAATATATGACTTGATTTCTCTGAACCCTTCCATAGTAAAATACTTTAAAGTGTTGCCAAAGTTCACTGTTTCCAATTATTCTACATTTTCTCTTCAATCCATTGGGCTCTCAGACAAACTCCTTTGTCAAAGTCGTGACTGACTTTTATGTTGAAAACAATGGCCATTTTTCACTTTTGGTAATATTCAGCACAGTTGAACACTGCCTTCATGAAACACTATCTTTTTTAAAACTTCAATTTATTGATTTATAACCCATATACCATACAATTCATCCATTTAAAATATATAGTTCAATAGTATTTAGTATTTCCACAGAGGTGTGTGAATATCACCACAATTTTAGAATAGTTCGTAACCCCTGAAACAAACCCCGTCCCCAATCACTTTCCATTCTTCACCTTCCTTCTCGCCTCCCCACCACCACCTGCCACCCATGAGGCAATCATTCAGTAATCTATTTTCTGTCTCTATAGGCTTGTTTCTTCTTCATATTGTGTATAAATGGAATCACACAATATGTAGTCTTTTGTGTTTGTTTTGTTTCACTTAGTATAATGTTTTCAAGGTTCATTTATGTTATCAGATGTGTATTTCATTTATTTTTATTGATGTATGATATTTCATTGTATAGCTAAAACATTTATAATTCATTCAACAGTTGATGGACATTGGCTTGTTTCCAGTTTGGGGCTATTATAAGCAATATGACTATGAACATTTATGTACAAGTTTCATATGGGCATGCATTTTCATTTTTCTAGGGTACATAAGAGTGAAATTGCTAGGTCATGTGGGAACTCTGTGTTTAGCATTTTTAGAATATCCCAGACCCTTTTTCTAAGTGGCTGCACCATTTTACATTCTCACAAGCAATTTATGAAGGTTCCAATTTCTGCACATTTATTATTAACACATATTTTCTCTCATTTTGATCATAGCCATCCTAGTGGGTATGAAGTGGTAGTTCATTGTGGTTTTAAGATTCATTTTCCTATTGTTTCTGTGACAGAAAATCCCCCCAATTTTTCCCTTGCCTTGCCTGCTGTTCCTTCTTGGTCTCAGCAGTGAGACCAAGAAAGTTGACCCTTTTTCCACCCAAACTCTAAATGTCAATGTTATGATTTTATCTATATTCTCTCCATAGGTGATTTCCTCTAGTCCCCTGTGTTGAAACAGTATTTATATATTGATTATATTCATATTTTTATTTTTAACATTGGCATTTTCTACCTGATTGGCTTATTTTCATTCAATTTGTACCGTAAGTTTATTTTCCAAAATAAAATTCTTTAATTCTTTGTAATTAATTCTTTAATTCTTTGTATTGACATCCTCCAAGTCTGATTATTTTACCTTCCCTAATATTCTCCATTTCATTACATGACTGCATCATTCAGTCAGCTATCCAGAATTCAAACCTAGAATCCATTCATAATTCCTCTCTTTACCTTACCACCTATCACCAGTCTGTCAACTTCACATTCAAAATATTATACAGATACGTCCACTTTGCCACCAGCCTATCTCCTTCACAGCTCATTAAGGTAGTAGATACCTTACTTCCTTATTTCTACTCTTGTCACACCTACAATTTACTTCCTAAACAGAAATGACTACAAGCTTTCTACAATTTAAATTACCCTATCACCTTGTAGAGGAAGTGATCTTAGCTTATACTTAGTGTTTTGTGGATTCTTGAACAAGGAAATGGGCAATGTGTAATGTTTATGGGAACTGATCCTGATTGATTTCAGGAAGCTAAAGATACTAAAATCATGAATCTATTTTGGTAATAGTAGAGAAACTAGAAAGATTATTTTATTGATAACATTGGATTGCACTCGAGGGCAGATTGGGGACAGTATGATTATATTTCAATCTGTGCCATCATATGTCTCTATTCCTTGGGACAAAGTACAAGTATCACATCTTAAAATAAGTTACTTGCTATGATCTTTTGTGGTATTAATTTAATAAATTATAAGGTAAATGGTAAAGTAACACATGGCAAATTGAATAAAGAGAAGAACCAAATAAGTGTCTCTGTCAATTTGGATAATTTGCCAGTTACCTGGGCTACTGTTTACTCATCTGGAACCAGCTGGATGAGGTGCTGTCTGGAGTCATTTTTAGCTCCAAAGTCAGTTTTCTCCCATGATGTGTAATCATTTGAAACACCAAGTTATATAAGACCTTTACTGGAAGTAGGTGATGTCTACTGCCAGGAAATCTTTGGCACTTTAAATGCAACTATGTTTTGGTATTTAGGAAAGCTGCCAGAGAATAAACATTAAGTATGAAAACCTTCTGTTTATTACCATATTAAATATAATAAAAGCAGAAGTGACTTTTATGCTTTCATAGCAAGTAATTAATCAACTAATTAAACTAACTTTGTCTTACAGGAAGTGGTAATCTTATAGACACATGGTCTATTCAGTTTTTATACTGTTTGGATTAGTTGTTCAAGAGAAATGTTCCCACCACCCCAAATCTGTGCTAATTAAGTGAAGCTTCAAATACAAGGAACTGAGTTGACACTAGATACTCAATTCATATTCGTAATAACTTACTGGCTTTCAGCACCAGTTCCTCAAGGTTAATCCAACTTCAGTGGAGTGAGGAACACAGAGGAGCCTCAGGCAAAAAAGAGCTGCAGAAAAACAGGAAAAGCAAATTGAAGAAAATCTGTTGATAATAGCCCTTAATCATTTATCTGTTAAAGAAAATGGATATATTGCTAATTTTGAGTCTAGTACGTGCAAAATTTGGTAATTGTAAAGCACAAGTCTAAATGACTTTGGTGGCAATTGTTGCTGTGTCAATGTTGTTAATCACCTTCTCTCATGCAGGCCAGTATGTTTGCAGGTCTTAGAACATTTGTGTCTGCAGACATTAAAGGAGAAAATAATGAATTTCTGGGTACAGACATATCTCATTTTATTTCACTTTGCTTTATCACTTGTCACAAATTGTGTTTTTCACAAATTTGAGGGAAGACCTTCTACCAGCAAAAGGGTTACAGTTGGCTTTATTGTGATACTCGCTTTATTGTGGTGGTCTGGAACCGAACCCACAATACTTTTAAGTTGTACCTGTACAGAGTTGTACAGAGTACTGATAGGCAAAATGAAACAAAGAGGTGTTTTATACCCTTTTGACCTCCACTGCTGACTGAAGGAATGTGTTTTCTGCCCTGAAACTGTTTAGAGTTGCAAATTGTCATGCCATACTGAACTTTGCAGATTTCTGGAAGGCAATGGAATAAATACTGCTCTATGACAATTTTACACTAAAAGGAATAATTTTCCTTTCCCTCTTATTTGCTTTTGATAATTTTATTGGTATACAATTAAAGGATAATATACTACCTGTATTTAAAGCACACAATTTGCTAAGTTTTGATGTATGTGTATGACTGTGAAACTATCATTATAACCAAGAGGATTGGTGAAATTTTCTGTCATGTTCAAAGGTTTCCTAGTCCACCTTTGTAAGCTGTTCATTCCTCCATCACCACCCTCAGACAACCAGTAATCTGCTTCTTGTCACTGTAGATTAGTTTCTTTACAGGAATTTCATATAGGTGATATCATACATTATTTAATTTTCTTTTGCCTGGCTTCTTTCACTTATTAAAATGATTCTGAGATTTATCCATGTATCAATAATTTCTTGTTTCCTTTTTATTGCTGCATAGTATTCTATTGTGTGACTCTATCACAGTTTGTCTCTCCATTCACTTGTTCGTGGATATTTGGTTTGTTTTTAGTTTGGGGCTCTTATAAATATTATAAATAAAGCTGCTATGAACATTTATATACAAGTCTTTGTTGATACATATATGTTCACTTAGGTGAATACTTAGGAGCATGATGATAGAGTCATAGGATAAATATGTGTTTAACTTTAAAAGAAACTGTTAAACTGTTATTCAAGGTGGTTGTACCATTTTGCATTCCAACCAGTGATCTATGAGCATGACAGTTGCCTAGAATCCTTGTTAACACTCAGTATTATCAGAATATATTATTATTATTATTAATATTATTAATCATTTTTCCAAATATAATAGTTACATGGTGGGATTTCATTGTATATTTAATTTTGCATCTGCCTGATGACTTTTTATATGCCTACTAGTCATATATATATATTATTTTGTAAAATGCTTATTCAAATCTCCTCCCTATTTTTTAAATACTGGATTGTCTTTTTAATTGAGTTGTAAGAATTCTTTATATTTCTGGATAAAAGTCCTTTGTCTGATATATGTTTTGCAGATACTCTCTAACAGCTTGTGGCGTTCTTCCTGGAGCAAAAGTATTTTAATTTGGAGAAAACTAATTCCTTAGTTCTTCTACTTTCATATTGTATATATTTTTTTGTTTTTTAGATGAGAAAGTTTTGACTATCCTCGAATTGCAAATATTTACTTCTTTTTTCTTTAAGCTTTAAATTTTATATTTTAACTTTACATATGTGACTTCTTGTTTGTACGAGGTCAGTCCAGAAGGTAATATGTCAGTCCAGCCATGTAATATGAAAAATAGAGACATTTATTGAAGATACAAGAAACATTGTACACAGGACAATGATGCCTCAGTCACCTTCAAAATAGGCACCTTGGGACCTCACACAGTTCTCCCATTTTCCATCAGCTGTCCCATTATATTTTCCTGAATTTCACTGACAGTCTGAAATCTCTTCCCTCTTTTTCGGGAAAAGCCAAAAGTCACAGGACACCAAATCTGGGCTGTAGAGAGACTGAGTCACCTGGGTGATTTGATGTTCTGCCAAAAAATTCTGCATGAGACATAATGCATGCCCAGATGTGTTGTCACAATGAAGCTGCCAATCTCCAGTTGTCTGGAGCTGTGGCCTTCTGAATCATCCAAATAGTTTCTGAGGAGGCATGTCTGGGTTTAATGCCAAATTTGATGCAGGTTTGTTTCTCTAGTTGCTCAGTTATTTTGAATGCGATAGGTACACAGTATATATCCTCACTCAATGGAGTCTACCACCCCCACTGACTGGTACAGTGAAGTTGTCATTGTTCACACATGTGCATTCCAGTCCACTCTCCTTGGCTGCCAGGTTACATCATCAATGCCGTGCAAACCATTCTTGTTATATTAACAATAGCCGGACTTTTTCCAGACAGACCTCGTATATGTGTGAGGTAAAGTGTTGTGTTCATTTTTTTCTTATACAGACATGCTATTGATATAGCACCAAATATTAAAGGATTTCCCTTTTTCTACTGAATTGTCTTAGCACCTCTGTTAAAAGTCATTTGAACATATATGTGTGTGTGGACTTCTAGAATATCTATAGACTATTTATGCTGTTACATTGATTTATATACCTACCCTTTCACAGTAACAACTCTCTTGATTACTATAGCTTTATAATAAAACCAATTTTTAAAATTTCTTTGATTGTTCTAGTTTCAATTTACATATGAGTTTTAGAAACAGTTTGTCAGATTGGTACAAAAATTGGTACATTTAATCTGGGGACAGTTAAGACCTTAACAACATTGAGTTTTCAGTCCATTGACATGTTATCTCTATCCATCTACTTGAATCTTCTTTAGTTTCAATCAACAGTGTTTGTAGTTTTAGTGTAAAAGTTTGGAATGTCTTGTAACATTTATTCATAGGTATTTTAAGTTTTTGATACTATGATAAATGCATACTTAGACATTATATTTTTCAGTTTTTGCCACTATTATGTGAGGGACCAATTGACTTTCACATTAACATCATACTCTATAACCTTGGTACAACATAATTAGTTCTAATAGTAGTTTTGTACATTCCTCAATATTCTAAAAAACAGTCATGTCATCTGTAATGAGAAAAGTTTTATATTTAGCTGATACTTTTGTCTTTTTTTTTGTTAGTGCCTAGTTACCATGGCTGGTACCCTCCCTACAATGTTGAACCAAAGTGGTGAAAGTGGACATCCTTGATTTATTCATGATTTCAGAGAAAACAAAATCAGTATTTTATTATTATATATGATTAGGAGGTTTGAAGACAACCAATTTAATCTTTTAATAGATGTAGGGGTATTCAGATTTTCTATTTCTTTTTGTATAAAGTTTCAAAATATCTGTCCATTTTATATAAATTATTAAGACAGAAAAAAATTTAAGCTAACAGTGAACAGTGAGGGCACAACCAGAGTGCCTGATGTGTCTGGCTCTGCCACTCACTAGCTGCATAAACTTGAACAAATCTCTTAATTTATTTGTGTCTCAGTCTTCTTATCTATCAAATGGAGAAAGCAGTAATCCCTGCATAGTATATTTGGTTTGAGGTTTATGTGTGTATGTGTGCAAACATGCCTAGGTTAATACTTGGCACGTAGTTATGCTCTAAAAGTGATAGCATTTATTGCTGTTGTGGTGGTTTATTATTATTAAGATAATTATTAGACTGAATTATAAAAACAACACCCTGTTAAAACTGTGACAGTTTTTATTTCTCCATGGTGTTTCTCTGTTATCTATACAACCAATAATTAGAAAAAGGCCATTTATCTCTCTCTCACACACATGCACAAAATTCAGTTTTGCTATGATCCATCCTATACTACTGAAGTGTGTTCTAATTGCATGTAGTACATTTCTTAAAGTTTTCTTGTCCAAGAACAGATGCTGCCAATGAGCAATGATGTGACCATAGGTTGAGAGCTCTGTTGCTTTTCCATCTCCCTAAAGCTGGACCGTCCTCTATCATCTAATGCAAATTAACTATAATTGCAAAAATAAAGTTTAGTGAGTGGAGCTATGTTATGAGTTGTAGTTACTTGAACAAGTTCTGCCTTTTAATTAAACTTCTTGCTCAGAGGATTTAGTTTCCAATATTTGCTTCCAATTTTCTTGTTAAACATTCCAGCATGAGAGTTTAAAAGAAAACAATTTATAATGTTTATTGTCCATTATTTTCACCTTACTTTTTTTTTGTCTCAACTCTTTCATGTCTTCTTCAATGGGTACTAAAATGTAAAGGTCATTTTATTAAAATGAATGATTTAGTTTTTTGGGGGGAGAAGCAGTTTGACCTATTGAGTATGTAATTGCACACATGGTATATTCAGTAGACTGCTTTGGACATTATGAAGTATTCCTGTATGTCTAAATTAGGGCCACTGACTTTGGGCAGCTGATGATACAGAGTAGATTTTACATAGAGTAAGAATTGTAGGTTGTAGTTAAAGGTGGAGAGCAGGCAGAGAAATGGCTTGTGTTATGGGGTTTGCAAAGACATTTTCCTGCTGATTTTAAGACCTGTTCAGAAAGAAACACAGCATGTCAACTTGGCTAATGACACCTTAGCTGAGAGGGTGCAGCTTCAGGACCCTAGGCAAAGGAAGCTGGGAATGGTCTGGGCTTGTTGTACACCTCTGGTCACTAGTTGGTCCATCCTTGGAAGTCCCAGAGCAATGCTGACACAGCCTGCCTTTGAGAGAAACCAGGCCAAGTCAAAGCTTCTGGATAAGGCTTTACTGGTAGATTTAATGTCAGGACAGCAAGAGTGAGGGAAAAGAGGGATGTGTTGCGGGAAAGAAGGGAGCAGGTAAGGTGGTCAGTGTATCACTAACTGTGGGGGGGCTCCACCCACAGAGCCACCCTGGCTGTCACGGATGAAAATAATACTACCAAGACATGATCTACTTGGGGAGGAAAGGTGGCTAGCTTCTCTCATGGGAGAAGGGCCCAGAGCCTCTTCCTCAATGGCTTTTTATTAGGTTCATAACACACAGTGATATAGTTAAAGCTCATCAATCAATGACAGGCGTCAAGGATCAAACAATAGACAACATTTGGAAGAAATCTGAGGGCTTAATATGAGTCAGTGTCTGTCACGTAAGGGGTTGCAAAAACTTTAGGAGACACACTCATTTCCTGCCCGCACCCTTATTATATGGATGATAGCACTCTTAGCAAAGCAGACTTCACAGGACTTTACTAATTATTTCTTATGCCTGATTACCCTGGAACCACTCTAGCTGGCAGAGGGCTGCACCTCCTCCCTGTCATAGATTCAGGCTTAAGAGGATTAGAGCCAGGAAGCACTTCTCCTTGACAGAAAGGGGACTCAAGCTATGTCAAAATAGCCAGGGGGTTAGAGGGTCCTTCACCCTCACTTTGCTGCAGCTCCCGAGTCCTTTCTTGATGGCCTTCCACATGATCGTGTCTGCTAGGGTTGCCCCTCCTCTGAGGGGTTTTACCCATAGATTCTGAGTAACCAACCAAGTGTTGGGGGCTAGAGATAGCAGAGGCAGCGCTCTTGCCAAGGAGATAAGCTTTGTTTCCTCAGTGGCTCACAGTTTGGAGGTAGCTCACTCAGCCTTAGACATGGGGGGCAGTTACAACTCCTGAAACCAGACAGAGCAGTTCCCAACAACTAACCTTGTCCAACCTTTGCATGAAACTTGAACTGATTTCTGCATAGGGGTTACCTTTCTTTAAATTAACAATTATTTTATTTATAATAATACTAATTAACATAAATTACATGTAGTTGGATACATGGTCATATTGAAGTTTCTCTTTTTTAAAGTTTAAGTTACTTATTTTATGTATGTATGTTTGTTTATATGTATGTATTTTTGCTTAATCCTTTCATCTTTTCACCCAGCTTCCCAACCCTACCCAGCCTGCAACAGCTGTCAATCTGTTCTATCTATGAGTCTGCTTCTATTTCATTTGTTAGTTTATTTTGTTCATTAGGTTCACATATAAGTGAAATCATACGGTACTTGTGTTTCTCTGACTGGCTTATTTCATTTAGCATAATGTTCTCCAGGTCCATCCATGCTGTTATAAAGGGTAGCCTTCTGTGAACTACTGGAACTCAGAAAAGTGAACTGTGTGCACAGGAAAGGGAATTTATCTGCTGGCTCCTTCCTCACTCCTGTTTTTCACAAGCCATTTTTCACAAGGAGTATTTATTTCCTCACACTGAGTTATGCCATCTGGCTTTCTGGGCCACTTTGGAACCTTTCTCAGCTCTGCCCCTGGAGTCTTCTAAGAACATCAAAGTCTGGCCTCCCTTGTTCTGACCTGGCAGTCTCTCAGGAAGTACTAAGTCCTCACTTAACTGACTCAATAGCTTCTTGGAAACTGAGTCTTTAACCAAATTTACCATAGGCTAATTGATACGTAGAAATCTGTTGTAAGAACTAAATTCTTATTTCTATCAATTAGTCTATGGTGAAATCAGTTTTGTTATATATTATTGATTTTCATTTGTCAGGGACACTTTTAATTACCAGGAACACTTGACATAGTTCCTCACTTCTTTCTGAAGCACTTTAATTTGTATTGGTTTTCTTCCTGTGTCACTAACCCCTCCTTCATTGTTTCCTGTGCTCCTTCCTTCTCTTCTGCCCAGACTTTGAATTTTGAGTATCTACTGCTCAGTGCTTGGTTATGGTCTCTCCTCCAGCTACATCCACTCCCTGGGAGATCTCATTTGATCTTTTGACTTTATTTGCCATGTTTGTGATAACAACTTCCACTCAGACCTTTCTCCTGAAATCCAGATTTGTATCTCCAACTGCCTACCCAACAGCACCAATGGGATATGTAATCCACATTTGCAACTGAGTTTGTTCCAATCCTTATGCCATCCCCTTCCTGAATTCCTCACCCTCCTGCCTCAGGAAAAAAAAACAAAAACAAAAAAGCCTTGTTCCTTCTGACGTCTTCTGATCTCCGTTGATAGTAACCTCAACCTTCCAATTGCTTAGGCAGAGTTGTTGAGGTCATCCTTAAGTTCTCTTTTCTCTGGTAGCCCACATTCAATTTGTTAAGAAGTCCTATTGTCTCTACTTTCAAAATATGAATTATAAGAACACACAAAGTTATTTTCTAGTTCAGAAATCAGAATAGTGATTGTCTCTCTGTAGGTGTTGGTATAGACTAAGAGGAACTCAGGGAAACTTTCTGGGGTTGTAGTAACATTCTACATCTCAATCTGGTTGCTGTTGATACAAATACATATATCAAGTGGGGCAAAAGTAGGTTTATAGTTGTGGATATGCAAAACAGAGTTTTCTATTATTATTTATGAAGTATTGTATTTTTTCCATATAAATAACTATAAACTTACTTTTGTTTCACACTGTATGGGGACCTTAATATTTTTACATCTACTATATATATTTTGAACCTCAATAATATTTTAAAGGAATTTAATTTTGTTGTCAAGTGCCTCTCTAAAAATCTTGCAGTAACCTGTGGCTTTCTGTGATATACTATGTTGCTGACATCCTCTGAGCTATGTCCACAAAGACCTTAGAAGCACAGTATTCAAGTTCATTTTAAATTATCTATATCCAGCCCTGGCCAATGTGGCTCAGTTGGTTGGGCGTCATCCCGCAAAGATTCAAAGGTTGCTGGTTCAAGTCCTGGTCATGACACATACTTGTGTTGCAGTTTTGGTCCTATGTTGCACTGCCTGTGAGAGGCAACTGATCAACGTTTCTCTCCCTCTCTTTCTCCCTCCCTTCCCCTCTCTCTAAAATATAAATAAATAAAATCCTTAAAAAATAAGTGACCTGTGTTCAGTTATTTACAGCAATAGCAACAGAAAACTATTTTCTCTTTGTAGCAAGAAAGACTTACCCTGGATGTGAGTCCTTAGCCCAATTAATCAAAAGATAAATGAAAATAAGAATAGATATTCATTCATTTTTTTCTATCCTCATATAAAATTCCAAAAATGTCACATGAGGTCCATGAGAGTGAACTGTCATTGGCCTGCAGCTGTGCCTGAGGGACAGATCACCAGTACTTAGTGGAAAACTACCTGCAGGAAGTGACAGTCTCTCTGCAGAGTAATATTGATGAGAAGGTTCCTTTCTCAAGGAAGCAATCTCTGTCCTCACCAGATTCCCATTTTCGGTTCTGCTTGGGTACACCATGACCCCACATAAGTTCCTGCTTAATCTATAATTTCTAATACCATCTGGTGCAGACGTATCTGCTTAACAATAAAAGTTTTAGCACCCAGTATTTTAATGGTTATTTCACCCTCACTGGGCCCCTATATGATGACAGTTTAGGATGGAGGTGGGGTGGCCCTTCTCTCATGTGTACCCTGTGAAATAATTCTGTATAAATGGGAAAACAACCAAGTAGAAAAGTACCACATTATTAATGGCTTGGTGGTACAGGATAGCACCCTACCTAATGGCAATCTTTCTCATTATTACGGATTGTTAAGACTATTTATATTATTGAACCCTTACTAATTGCCATGTAATTTTGGGAATTCTTGACATAATTGCCACATTTCTGAGTTGGGTTTTGTCATTCCTATCTTGCAAAAAACAAAAGTGAAGGTTAGAGCAAGTAAGAAACCTGTTCCAACATCATTTGTTAAGTACTACAGCATGTGCTTTCAACAACAGCCAAGGATGTGAAAACCAACCCCTGTGGCACATCCCAGCTATTTGGGGTATGACAATCTAAAAATTGTTTTAACTTTGATTTCCTGATATGTAAAAATCCTCCATGCAGGTAATTATAAGGCTTAAATAAGACAACATAGGTGGAGTACCAAGCACTGCATTGAAACTGACACATAGAAGGTACTCAAGTAAAAGTAGTTACCTTATTAGTTTTCCTCTTTGTTTTTTGAATAGCAGCACATTTTCTTTTTTAGGATTTCTAGCACATCTCCAGTTATTCTTCATTTCCTTCCAATGGTTCCATTATGACACACACATTAATTGACAAGCCTATGAATGTATGGGTTTGCTATTTGCTGTGTAATGAACTATAACAATCTGTGGTGAATAATAAGCTTCTGTCCCCAAAATGGAATCAAAGGTGATAAATTTTATAGTAGATGTATTTACAGGGCACTATGTTTTTTCTTAGCCTGGGATGTAATTCCATTGGAGCCATTGATTATTCCAAAGAAAGTAGGTTTTCATGACCTTAAACACTTTAATTTTCATTTCCTTTCAGTTATAATTTTTTATTCATTTCAGTTTAAAGACCATTTTTATTGGTGGGGAAAATGAAAGCGTAATGGGTGTTGATAGTCCATGTTTCCCTGCTGTTTCTGGAGTTGGGAAGATCTGATTCCAACAACTCATTTACTGGTCACACAACCTCTGCAAATTGCCTGACTTCTCTGATCTTCTGCTTCTGTGTGGAATGGGACTAATAATAATGTCTTGGCAGGAAGGAATTTGTTGTTGTTGTTGTTGCTTTTTTGATGTGGATAAAAACCTCATAAATAACTATTTAATTTAATTTTTTTAATTACAGTTTACATTTGATATAATTTTTTATTAGGTTCAGGTGTACCGCATAGTGGTTAGCTGATCATATGTTTTACACAGTGATCCCCTGATATTTCCAGCACCCATCTGATACCATACATAGTTATTACAATGTTATTGACTATATTTTTTCTGCCATACTTTACATTCCCATTACTATTTTGTAACTAACAACCTGCACTTCACAATCTCTTCATCTTTTTCACCCAGCCCCAAACCCACCTTCCCTATGGCTACCATTACTTTGCTCTCTGTATCTATGAGTCTATTTCTGTTTTGCCTATTCATTTATGTTGGTCTTTAGATTTTACATACAAGTGAAATCATATGGTATTTGTTTGGCTCTGACTGACCTATTGCATTTAGCATAATACCCTCTAGGTCCATCCATGCTGCCACAAATGGTAAGATTTTTATCTTTTTATTGACCAAGTAATATTACATTGTATGTAAGTATCGAGATGTTGTTTTTAACTGTCATGATTATGTATGGTTTCTTTGGTAAATATTGAATATGTAAGAGATATTTCTTCAATATTGCTTTCCTTTCATTTGCAACTATCCAAACCATGTTTTATTTCTTACTTGTATGTTTTCTTGCTCCAAGAGAGCTAAAATAGCATTTCTCACTTTTCTTTATAGTTTTTTTAAGCCTGAGCTTTAGCTTTCTTGATCTGTTTTTTAGAGTTTGTAATATAGTTTTATTTTGCTTTTATTCTTAGTTCTGTAATCATTATTATAGTTTTAAAATAAAATATCAGAAAACAACCATCTCTGTAGGTATATTGGCTTATTTATTTATCCCCTCCCATATTTCCCTTGTAATTTCATTTTAGAATTTACCATTCTTTCAGAATATGCTGCTTTTTTGGACTTATTTGTCAGAGCTTATAGATCTCATTCTTTTTATAAAAAATTTGAAAATGTTTCAGTTACAGTTGACATTTAATATTATATTAGCTGTCATTCTTCTTAACTTTTAAATTTAATGTCCAGAACTAAAGAATAAGACATGAATCTGCATGTGCCTAATATTTACATTCTTGGCTATTTGGAAAGTAACATGACCCATTACTTTTCTCCAAAGTTTCTATCACATCCACACCATTCTTTAGTTCATTCTTACAATTTAGAATTAAATTCAAAGAAGTAAATTCTTTTTTTTTTTTTGTTTTCTCTGTCCTCCAGTAAGTAAAGGTCTATTGGTAAAAAAAGAATAATAATTTATCTGACACTTTTCCACCAAAGATAGATTTCTAACAGATGTTCATATGACTGAAGTCTTACAACAGTACAAGGCCTTACCACTGGAGCACTTTTCAGGGATCCCCAACCTCTAGGCTGAGGACTGGTACTGTTCCAGGCTTGTTAGTAACTGGGCTGCAGAGCAGGACGTGAGCCTGAACAGAAAGTGCTTAAACCATCCTGAAACCATCCCCTCTACCCCCCACCCCAGTCCATGAAAAAAATTGTCTTCCATAAAACCTGTCTCTGGTGCCAAGAAGATTGGGGAATCACTGACTTTAACAATAGCTTCTGGAAAAGAATGTATGAATGTTTCATCTGGAAGGCCTTTAACCAAATTAATTCTATTGGGAAATGGACTTTCCAAGACACTAAAGACTGGAGGTAGAGATACTATTCAGTGAAAACTGGGAGGTGGGAAATTCTGCTTTCTCTCTAGAATAGGATTTGAAATTACTAAGGCTGAGTTTGGCTCAAGAAAATAGTGAATATTTTCTACCAAGGGTATAAACTATGTGTTTAAATTATTACTGAATAGAGATAAAAGCTTTGAAAATAAAAGGCTGAAGCACAATGAATCTAAAGCTCTCAGATCTAGGAGGTTTTTTCCTGTGCCAATACCAATATCTCAGTAGTATCTTGGCATTAGGGACTCAAGTGACATGTGTAAGTTAATACATATGCAGTGTGTATCTCCTGTGATAATGAAAATTGTTATTAAATAAAACAGAACCTCTCTTGCTACCAATAAGTGACTCACTCAAAATGATGAAGTTGCTAATAGAAGTGAAATTGGCTATAAGATCCTCTCATCCTCCATTATCATGGTTTATTACAGGAAGATATTCAGGAAGAAATAGTGATCTTCAGGTGCTAGGGTGGAGAGGATAGTCTATGGCAGGAACTCATTAGATTGTGGGAGGAAGATTTTGTTGTGAATTTTATATGCAGAATATATTCATTGTTCCTTGTCTCTGACCAGTCATGTCCAATGAATTAAGGCAAGATAACCCAAAGCATAGTTCCTTGCCAGTTGAGGGAGTTAAAAATGAAAGTCTAAGGTGCTCAGGTAGATAACCTAATGCCTAAGATGGTGATATAGATTATAACTATAACTATAACTGTAATTGCTGCTTAAGTGTTTGTGATATTTAAAAAAAACACTGGGATGTCTAGCAGATGTGGACATGCTGCTTATTACTCACATTACAGGGGAGTGCACTGATGGTGGTGACTCAGTGTGAGAGAGACCACACCTCTAGTCTGAGGCTTCAGGGTAAGGAGTCCCAGACAAAGGCAGCACAGGTCCACATTGCAGAGCCTGTGTGTGGCCTGGGGATATGTTACATCAGTGTGTACTTGCAGAAGGAAAAGGTCAAGAAGCAACAACAGGACAAGAAGCTGCTCCCAAAAGGAGATAAGGTGGGAGTTAAAATTCATTCCCAAAATAGTACACATTCTTTCTGGTCAGGGGCCCTCTGGCCAGCCTGATGGGTGGCAGGAGAGCCATGTGTTGACCTCACAATAATAAATGTCCCAAAGACCCCATCCATGTCAGAAGCCCAATGCAAGTTGGATTTTAAGGAGACCGTGTTGCACAAAGTTGATTAAAGCCTAGTCATCAAGTCATTCAGAAAGGAGAGACTAATTCTCATATATTTGGTGATTATGGTGGTTTTATAAAATAAAAAGTTCAGATTATGGATATGGTATATTATAATTCACATAAAGATTTAAAGTGTTGCACTAAAATTTTCTTTGGTTATAACTGTACAAAATTCCTGTGTTTACTTTAATAAGAAAACCTCTAAAGTATGCCACTAACAAGACTGGCAGGGGAGATAGGTGAATGTAATATGTGTATGACATTGCAACTGAGCCATACCATAATCTAATTGCATATTGCCATCCATGAGCTTTTCTTCTGAGCAAACATTTTGAACATTATATGGGCATATGTTTTATGTAATTTGTCAGTGTTTGCCATGTCAAAA
>PVKM010024948.1:0-20223 GCA_004027735.1 Carollia perspicillata
GAGGTGACGAGAAAGGGTTCAGACTCTGTGTGTATTTTGAGTTTTATTTTTCATGAATAGATCGTGATATCAATATGTGGGAGAAGGCAAGGAATCGAGAATGATTGCAAGGGTTTTGGCCCGAAGAACTGGAAAGCTGCGGATGCCAGTGCCAGAGATGGGAAAGGCTGTAAGGGGGCACCAATGGCAAGTAAGGAGCTTTTTAACTGGCCCTCAGTGGACTGGAAACTACTTAGGAATAGGTACACCATGTGATTCCTCTTTGCTGTCTCCTTAGGGACTCAGTAATTATAACTGATGGATGTTTCTTATATCAGGGGCTGTTAGGATCACAAAAAATTCCGCCTGCTTTTAGAGGACATCAATTAATTTTGCGATGATTGTTTGGGTCAGATCTCTACGTCTGGCTGCTTCCCCGGCTGGGTGTTTTTGCTTCTTTGACACCACCCAGAGGTTTAGTGACAGGTTTCCAGTGGAGCAGGGGTAGTTTGATGAGGATTTGCTCTGAGGCAGGTTAATCTCATGAGCCACCAGGATACTTGATCCAGGCACAGAATATTTTGTTGGAGCTAATCTTTTCTCTCCTAGTCACTATCACACCTAATGAAGATGATTCATTGGTGTTAATTGGCATGCCAACTGAGTGTGAGTACTGTTAAAAATTAAACATTCCTTTTGTATTCTGGGTTGACTAGAGTCGGGTGAGGAGGAGAGAAAGGGTATGTTAAGCTTTACACGTGATCCTGGGCTTCAGAGATTTCTGGTCAGAATCCCACTTTGCTGATATGTAGATTTGACTGAGAGCATTCCCAAGTTAATGAAGGGCCCCTTAGTTGAAATACCCCTTATGGGGCTGCGTCAGTGATCAGAATGCGTTGACATGGAACCTGCCTATGTCTATGCCATTGCCAGAGGAAACCCTGCACTTCACAGGTACTTACGGAACATCTATTCAGTGCCAGCCATGATGCTAGCCTTGGGGAAAGACAAGGATGCCTGACACACTGTCCTGGTCTTTACCACTTAGTATATTAGAGGCGGGAGCTACGTAAGCAGTGACGGATGGAGTTGGGAAGAGGTAGAGGGCAGGTGAGTTGCGTGGAGAAGGATGTCCAGTGGTTCTCGCAGTTGAAACGGGAGGGCCCTTCCAGGCAGATGGGAGCAGTGTGATGGGAGAGGAGCCTGAAGGGGCAGATCCACTGATGGAGAGTCCTGCAGGCTGCAACAAGAATCTGGACTTTATCCAATAAGTAACAGATAGGTATTAAAGGTTTTTAAACAGAAGAATAATATAAATTAATGACTGTGTCTCTAGAGTGTTATGAAAGAACTATTGGAGAGGTGGGATTCTGGAGTCAGAGACCAAAGCCTTGTAGGAGAGTCCAGGAAAGAAGGGATAATGACTTGGATTGGAGCATTAATGGTGGAGACCAACTGGAGAGCCATTGGTATCTTTCCATACTTAGGTTACTTATAAATCTTAAAATTGCCCTATAATGACAGTGATGACATTTACTAAGAGGTAGGCAATATTCTCATTTAGTCTTAACAATCACTTTATGAGGTTGCTATTATTAAGCCCTCCTCCAATATGTGAGGGAAATTGAGGCACAGCTCTGCCCAGAGTCTCACGTAACCAGGGACTTCACAATCTGTACCCTTACCCACACCGCTATTGTGCCTCCAGGATAGGTAAGATCACTCCATTACATGGATGAGGAGACTGAGGAAGGGGGGGGCCTTTGGGGAGTTTGGGAGATGGAGAATCCAGGATGGCTCTTCGTTCTGGGACTCTCGGATCTAGGGAAATATGAACATGCAGCCAATAGGTTCTTGTGTTTTGTAAGCCGTAGTGTCTGGAGTGGCAGTGAAAGGGAATAAAAGGCAAATGGCTGTGCCCTGGCCACATGGCTCAGTGGGTTGGAGCATCATCCCGTACACCAAAAGGCTGCGGGTTCAATCCTAGGTCAGGACACATGTAGCTTGCAGTTCACTCCCCGGTCAGGGAGCATACGGGAGGCAACGGATAGATGGTTTTCCCTCACCATCAGATAGATGCTTCTCTCTCTCTAAAATCAATAAAAATACCTTCAGGTGAGGATTAAACAAGCTTAAAACAGTAAATAAATGGCATGTGGGTGTCTGTTCCTCTGGGGAAAGTACCTGAACCTTTGATAAGAGAAGACACGGTTCAATTTCCAGCCTGTTGTTAACCATCGTCGCTTTTCCTGGGAGCAGCGGGCTTGCGGTGGCCGTTGAATGCCCTCGTGGAAGCCTGGCTGCCTCCATGACTGTTAACCGACTTGCCCCTTCTCACAAGCGTCAGAAGGTGAAACTCAGGGTGTCAGAGTGGAACTGACGTCATCACGAACAACGGAAACAGTGGGGAGGACTGGTGGTCTCTAAAAAGCCACGGTTCCTAACTCCTGGTGGAGTTGAACTAGTTTTAGACCTTCTGGGACCACTTTGTCGGGGGACCTTGTTTGACCAGTTTCTGTGTATTTGGGCGTTCCAAAGGGCAGTGGTCTCTCTGTGGGGGCTTCCTTTGTCACTAGACATTAGCAATGACCTGGCTTTCTCGTCAGACACCGGGAGATGGAGGAAACCACCTCTCAAGGAGAAACCACTGTGCCTAATAGGAACCGTCCCTGTAAAATGAGGGGGTTGACTCTTCAAAGATCTGTGGACCATTGGGGGGTCTGTCACTCCCCAAAGTGAAGTTAGGGGTCTGGCACTCGCCACCCTTGGGTCACCTTAGGGAACCCCTGCGTGAGTAAGGCCATCGGGAAGGCTGCTGTTGATTTGGAAACATCTACCCAGTGACAGGGAAAGGTCGTAGCAACAGCTTTCAGTGACTCATTTGCATCTTGGATAATGTTCTAAAATAGATTTATTTCTGAGAGCCATTAAATACCGATAAGTGGGCATTTTTGTAGACAGAAAGGCAAACAAGGAACGACATTAACATTATCTTTTCTGCACACATGTGCCCATGCATTTGGGGAAGGCTGATTTGGGGCTTGGGTTGCCAGTCAGGTGACACGGGGGTTTCTCTGATGGGCCAAAGGCAACACATCCCTCAGGCTACAGCTGACCCTTTTTTCCCCTGCAGGGTTCTTTATCTAAGTCTCTTTGTCACCTTGCATGGAGGATTTTTTTTTTTCTTAACCTCGCAGGGCTTCAGGGACTGAGGTTTATTGGTACTGACAGCCCCTGATTATTTAAAATCCTGGAGGCCACAATTTCTGCGTACTGGTCCACAGAGAGTTCAGTGGGCCTGCCCCTGCTGATTGCTCTGGTGTGTTTTGCTCTGCTAAGGCTGCCTGGAATAGCAAAACCCCTTTAAATTTGAAAACACCTGGCAAAAAATAAGCACAAGCAAAATCCCCTTCACCGCCCCCTACCCTGCATAGCCAACCAGCTGTACCCCTCTGCTCAAATTCACATCTAGTTCTCAGACAACAGTCTTGTGGTTTTAAGCAGCAGAAGATGTTGGTGTTACCACGGGCACAAGGTGAGGGCTGCTGGAGGGAGCACAGCGCTGTCGCTATAGCCTTCGCACCACGCTGTCACTCTTCGCACCCCCACCGGTCCTATAAAACAGGGGCCAGAGGCCTGCCTTCCCAGGAGGGGGCTTTGAGAACACACTGGAGGCATTTCAAAGGTTGTTTAGCCTTCCTCGTCCAGGGTGGGAAGGCTTGGGGGGGCTACAGTCGGGAAGAGTGGGGGAATCACTGTTACCTAGCAACAGCACATCCTGTGACAGGACTTGTGTCTGAAGAAAAGAGGTTTCCGCTGGCCCCTGGTGAGCTTCCTGCTCCTCTCTCCAAGCCGGGGAGCTCTTGGGGGGTGCTCTGTGGGGCGCCCCCTTCAGAGTTCCTCAATGTGGGGTGCCTTTCCTGCCCGGACAGAGGCCTGCCTGCTGAGTGTGCGAGCACCTGTGCGAGCATGTGCACGTGTGTGAGCGCGGTGGCGGGATGGGGAGTGGAGAGGCTGTGAACACAGCAGCTCAGTCAGTGTGACTGCAGAGGTCTCGGGTGTCACCCTCTGCTTTCGAGTGGAACCTCCCCCCTGGGCTGACTGCCGCAGTGAGCAGACTTCCCAACATTGCCCAACTTGGCCCTGATTTCAGATATCCTGTTCTGCTTTATAAATCATGTCCCACGTTTTCCCCGAAAACCCCAAATTGAGATGGATTTCTTTCACGTTAGGTTTTAATCTGAGCTGAAAAACACGTATATTTAGGAGTGGTGACTCATGAGTTTCTATTATCATTTTGGACTTATCCAGAGGCAGTATATCAAGTCTTTTCCTGAGAACATTTCTTTAATGGAGGCGGAAAGAGCGCAGGGGAACTGGGCCACCCAGTGGAAGGGCCGCTCCTGCTGTGCAGAAAAGCTAAACGGGAAAACAGTGTGAGTGCAGAGGATGGGTCCGTCCACCTCTCAGCACCGTCCCAGGCTGGCTGGCCGGTCTTACTCCTCCTTGGGAGGTCGGAGTTCACTGTTGGTGGTGTTGCCACTTATTGCCCCACTTTCTGGTTGGGAATCTCTTTTTCTTGGCTTTTATTTCTAACATTCACTTGCTTCTGCTCTTCTTGGTCCTTCTCTGCAGATCCACGGAGATTTTGCAAATTCCCTGTCCATGGCAACTTACTGCTTTTGATATTCCATGATACAAATCTGGAGAAATACAGTGGTCTTTTCTCCACTGCTTCCGGTTAATTCTAAATGTGTTTGTACTCTCCCAGAAAAGGGAGGAGTCTCTTTTTCATCCTTTGTCTTGCCCCACATCACCCTTAAGAAATGGCGTAGCAACTCTTGCAACATTCTGGCTTGGCATCTCTGTGGCGCGGTGAGACGTGAGCTCCATCTTCATCCGACAGTGGAGTAATAATAATATGCTTCCTTCAAAGCATTTTCATTTCCCTGGGCATAGAGAACGTTTCAAGTAAACCTCCTCAGCTCTCAGCCAACCTCCTTGGAAGGTCATGAGAGGTCACGGGGCTTGTTTTACAGATAGGGGAGCTGGGGGAGAGAGGGAGGGTGACATGTGCATCCGAATAACTACCCAAACGATCCAAAACTCCAGATCGCCCAGCATACAGAAGCCCCTCCTTGGAGAGAGTGTCTTAAGACTGTGGTTTGCTCCTGTATCCTTTCCCTTAGACTGGAAAAAAAGTCTTCGTTTTATTTATTTATTTTTTAAAAAATATTTTATCTATTTATTTTTAGAGAGAGGGGACAGGAAGGAGGAAGGAGAAAGAGTGGGAGAGAAACATCAGTGTGTGGTTGCCTCTCATGTGTCCCCTACTGGGGAACCTGGCCTGCAACCCAGGCATGTGCCCTGACTGGGAATCGAACCGGCGACCCTTTGCTTCACAGGCCCATGCTCAATCCACTGAGCTATGCCAGCCAGGGCTCTTTGTTTTATTTTTCAGACCAAAATTTAGACTCATTTCTGCCATTAACTTTTAAGATCCACAGTTATAAAATTGACTTTAGCTAATCAATCGGCACATTCATTCAGTTACTCAACAGTTATTTTTTTCAGCATCTATTACGTGGCTGGTGTTTGCGGGGCAAATATGTGCCAGAAGTGTTCTGTAGCTCTAAGAATCCATCCCCAGTCTGGGAGGAGGGCATATGACATGTGAAGAAAGAACGACACAGAGTTCTTCGGTAGCACAAGAAAGACACGAATGACACAAGTAACAAACGTCTAGGGGAGGATCCTCTTCCCTTCCAGAATTAACCAGGCCTCTTCATTTTTGTCTTGTGTGAAGTTGGGAAGGTCCTCCAGGGCGGCGATGAAGGATCAGAGGACAGGAGCAATAAGGAAGAGCGAATGCGCCCGTGCAGTCTCAGGGGGACAGAGCGGGACAGCGTCCTGCTAACGGCCATCAGGTGCAGGAAGAGATCTCCAGTGAGAGGCCGTGATTGTTCTGCAGTCAGCTTAAGGCTGTCAGCAACAGCTCCGTTTTTTTATTATTATCTACCATACAGTGGATTAGGCAAGGGGTTTTATGCACACTTTCCAGTCACCTTTTTGTGATTTTTTAAAAAAATTATTGAGGAGAACTGTGTGTCAGTTACTGTCCTGGACCGTGAGATGATGAAGGCAAAGTCCCTGCCCTAACAGAGTTTGGGCATCGTTTCATTTTTGTCCTCATAATAACCCTGGGAAATATATACTTTCATGCTCTTTTCTTAGAGAGTGAAATTGAGACTAAAAGCAGTGAAGTCGTTTAGCCAAATCCAGGCACAGTAAGTGGCAGGCTGGAGGTTTGAGTCCAAGTCTGCCTGACACCGAAGCCCAATATTGTGCTCTTTCCCCGGAGGCAAAAAAATAACCCCATAGATATTGTACAAAGACAATAGACACCAGTCAGTCAGTCAGTAATTACTGGGGCTCTTGTAATGTTCAACTAATGACACCTTATATGTGACCGTGGCCGTGCAGACCAAATGCTTTCTAAAGTCTCAGGAGCGAGGTAGAATTTCTTGGTGAAGACGAAGTTGGGATCGGCTCTTCTGGAAGCTGCGTTAGGACTTGCGTAGCTGAAGGGAGGGCCTCCCAGTGACAGGCAGTGACACGAATGCGAGGCAGTAGAGGTGGGGACAGGCACGGAAACAGGCGTGTGGAGAGGGGCAGAGTGAAGAATGGTGTCTAAACCAGAGGGTTCAGGCGGGGGCACGATGGCAAACAGCGGTGGGCTGGCGGCACAGAGCCTGCCCTGCAGGACTTTGGGGTCAGGGAGGGGAGCTTCGGTTTGGTGCGGTAGGTAAGACTGTAGACGTTTTGTTCAGCCAGTTCCACAGCGTGATGCTGTTCAACGTCCCGAGTCTGCTGTGCCGAACACCTGGGCGCAGCATGGCCTGCAGTCAGGGAGGACGACTGGTGTGCCTGCTTTGGTGGCAGCGGAGAGGGAGGAACCGGCATTTCCCAAAAGCTTACTGAGGTCAGCACTAGGCGTCAGAGCACACACCCTGTCTGCTTCGGCGGGGAGGGGTTGGTGATGGTCTTTGCTTGAAGATGGGATGGGGCGCAGGACAGATCACCTTGGACTCTTCTCTGCTTTAATAATTCTAGCCCAGACATTGTCTTCTGCTTTCTTGTCCTGGCCCCCGAGGAGCCCTCATGATGCCCAAGTGCGGTGTGGTATGACGGAGCTCTCTTGACTTGGGTCCCAGGGCGAGGAGGTGTTGTGTCCTGAGAGAGCCCTACGCCCTGCTCAGACGATGCAGGCCCGGGAGGAGTGCCAGCTGCTGTTCGCTGCCCGTGGCTCCGGAGCCGAGCCTCGTTGCTCCTGCGGGCAGAGTCCCAGGACCAGCAGGAACCGCAGGTGCAGAGCAGGCCGACTCGCTCTCCTCACAGAGGCGTCCAGGCTGCGGTGGCCACAGCCGCTTCGTTCACTGCCTTCCTGATGCCTGGTAGCCCTCTTGTTTTTGTCCGATTTCATTTTTGAATGCGGGAGATTTAGAAATGTAAACAATGGGATTAAATTTTTTATGTGAATATACTTGCAAATCAGAACAAAGTTTTTGTTCATTTTTCATTCAGCAACTGTATTAAAATATAGTAATAGAGTATACAAAGATGTTAATAATTCATTTGTGTCGGACATTGTGCTAGCCTCTGGGGCACAGCCGAGGACAGTGATCACTGCTGTTGTGGAGCCTGAAGTCTGCTCGGTGGGGATCAACAAGAAAAGTGAACAGGCAAGTTCTATAGTATTGCATAAGATGGTAAGTGTGGAGTGGAAAAATAAAGCAGGTTAAGCGGGGCTGGGAATGGTAGAGGAGGGTAGCAGGAGAGAATTGGAACCCTACATATGATAGGTGACCCTTGAATGGAAACTCAAAGGAAATGACAGAATGAGCCACGTGGGTCTCCGAGAAGAGCCTTCCAGAGTAAACAGCGGGTGCAAAGGCCCTGGGGTGAGGAAAGCGGTGTGGCTGGAGCGTGATTTGGACAAAGAGGTGAAGAGAGGGAAGGGGGCAGATGGTGCTGAGCACACAGGGCTCGGCAGCCGCTGCGGGGCCTTCGGCTTTAACTGGGATTGAGATGAGAAGCCATTGGGGAGGCCTGAGCAAAGGAATCACAGGATCTGGCTCATGTTTACCCGGATCACTCCTTTGTTCCTTTGAAAACAGAATAAGGGGCAAGAGAGGGCAAGAGGGAGGAGGTCATTGTAATAATGTCGGCGAGAGGCAATAGTGCCTCTGATGATGTAGCTGCAGGGAGGAGCTGGAGAAGTTAGGATGGGGCAGAGGGAAGAGTCCAGGGCAACTTCGTTAGAACATCCGTTCTAACCTAGTGCCTGCAAGGCGCAGTCACTGTGTGGGCAGTCGTGTCTCCCTGTGCCCCGAGGGCGCTGCCTGAGTGCAGGCCGGGGAGGACGCGTACGGTACCGTCCCACCAGTTGTGTGCCCCATGCGTGTGTATGCATGTGTGTGTGTGTGAGCATGTCTCTGTGTGTGTGCATGTGTGTGTGGTGCCTTTCCTGTTGGCTGCTCACACCCACAGCACTGAATCCATTAACCGAGGCCATTATCTCCGGACTCCCCAGGCTCTTGCCAGCTACTTACACACCAGAGAGAAGCCAAATACTCCCCGTTGCCTTGGGTAGAGCGTTTCGGGTGCTCATTTTGCAGGTGTTGCCCTCCTCTAATTATCGTTCCATTTCCTTTCCTAAACCCCTTCTTTTTGGAAGTTGCAAAAAAAAAAAAAGATAAAGCAACCAGATGTGAGCCCAGACTCATCAGTAATCCATAAAGCACCAAGCACACCCCACTCGTCTCTCACGCTTTATGAAAAGTTAAAATTAAATCAGGGCAGCGTTATTAAGCTAAGTGATTTTCGCTGGATTCGGATGAATTCCTGTGTGTGCCACATTGTTTGGTGGAAATGTGCCCGGGGTGCCGGCGGGCTCAGAAGGCGCATCGACCAGCTATTAGTGGAAATGGGGCTGCTTGCAATGGGGCACTTGAGGCTTCCCAGACCCGGGACACCGGCATTGTGTGCAGAACCCTGATGCCTACAGCCCTGAGTCCTCCGGTGCCCACCAACCCTTAAAACGGGAAGGGGAGACATAGGACAAAGGCAAGGAAGCATGCAACAGAGACCATGTGTGTGCAGTGATGGGTTCGAATTCCAGAGAACTGTAGGGGATCGCCCCCTTTCCCGGGGCCCCGGAAGGGCAGCGTTGGCAGTGCCGTGTTCTGAGAATGCCGTGTGCGGGGGTTGACGGGAACGGAATTTCAGCCCAGAGCTATTCAGGAACACCACGCTGGTTTGGAGCTTTGCATTTCCGAGGTGCCTGGAGCGGAGTCTTTACTGTTACCGTTCGTGTGCTCCACAGATTTACAGCCTTTTGAGAAGCTGGAAAGTGAGTTGGTTTGGCATTCTAAAATCCAAAAATTGGTTGGGAAAATCAAACGGATGTCCAGCAAATGGTAGGAAAAGGAAGGCTATCTTTTAGGGCTCAGACTTCTGCATTCAGCCTCGGGCAGTGAAAACAGCATAAGAGAGAGTCAGAGGGTCTGGATTTGAGTCTCAGCTTTATCAACGGAGGCTGTGGAACATTAGGTGACTATCTTTCTAAGTTCCAGTTTCTGTTTGAGTCCCAGTAAATTAAGAATGCTGCAATCCCTCCTAGGACTATTGTTGAGGAATGATGAACCATGTATTCGCATTACCCAGCTGGGGGTTCAGGGTGGAAAAGACGCAGGGTCAATGTCCACTGCTCATCCTTTGTGGCCCCGGGAGGGAAGAGGTCTGGCTCACTGACAGACAGCGTCGCCCTGGGAGCCGAATTCCTATCCTGCCCCCGGGAAGGCCCCTCCACCCCTAGGCAGTCTAGTCCCTCTGTGCCCGCCGCCAGCACAGGTCTCAGCCCGGGTAGCAGTGCAGCGGAATTGTGCGGGAGCTTTTGTTTAAAGGGGGTGTTTTCTGAGCGGTATCAGTCTTGGCACATTTTATTCTGCATTCACACCTTCCTTTTTGTCAAGGGCTTTGTAGTGCAAAAAGTTGTGTGAAGCTCCCGAGTGGGAGAAAGTGGCGTGTGCTCATCTCGCTAGGAGTCATTGAGAACTTGCGAAGTCAGCAAAAGGTTGATTCTCTCAGCCCTTGCCTTGGCCACAAGATATCCACACACAAAAGAGACGTTTTTAGGGAATATCGTATCAGAATTTGCCAATAAGATTTAATTTTGCATCCTTGTCTGACCCTGTTCAGAATTCATTCCGTAAAATTCTGTGCTGTGCACAATGTCACTCCTGTATTTAGAGAACCGACTTCCTAAAGAGAAAAAGCATTTCAATGTGTTTCAATAAAAGTGTTCAGGATTTTATATTTTTAGGAACCTGGTATAATATTGGATTTCATATCATCCAAATCAGCTTCAGCGTGCTTTCAATTTTTAATATGTTGTGACATATAGTTCAGTTTTTGAGAAATATAATTTTGGAAGACTTTTTACAGCCATCTCTTAACATGCTAGAGGCTGTCTCCATGTTTGTTCAAATTCAGCTTATACCGTCACAATGCATAAAAAGTCCAGTCACTTCGACAGGTCACGGCCCCGCTGTAGTCACAGAGACAAAGAATTTAGACCAAGGATCAGGACATTGTCACCAGCTTGTGGCTGCCGTGAGTTATGGCAGGTACCCAGGCTGCACAGGACAAGCATGACACTTGACCTCTCTTGCCCTTGCCACTAAGATGTTGGAGCTCGTATCTTGGCCATCGAATCACCCCTTCCCACCTACATGGGGAGGACTTGAGGTCTGCCAGCAATGCGGCCACCCACGCTAGGGCCACCTTGCCTGATACCCCACTAACCAGAGATTCATTTTTTCCCTCTATTTCTCCCCAACTTTCTTTGATACAAACACTTGCAGGTATGTAAGGTTTTAGTAATATATTCAGTCTGTGCGTGTGTATATAGTGTACTCAAGGGAGAAGGGGAAACTCTCAATGGGAAAATGAATGTCAACATAGGCTGTTTTCGGATGCCTTTCAGGATACTGGTGAGTGGAAAAATGCCTTTGCAGGTTGAAGTGATCCAGATTTTCTGGGCCCGAAACACAACTGTGGTTAATTTCATCTATGCAAAAGTCAAATTCATCCATGTCTGGGGGGAGGAATTCAGAAGGTCTTTTAATCAAAGCATTCAATTCAATGCTGCACACAGCGTTGCGTGGGTACCTTGTGTGTGCTGGGCAGTGGGCAAGGCACAGGAGATGCAAAGCTGAATAAAATGTGGGTAAAAATGAATCCCATTTTCTAGGGCTTTATAATCTAATTGCTGAGCAAGTAATAATGTGTGACAATTATTTTATATAGGTCAATGCTGCGAAAAATTTTGTGTTTGTGTGTAATCTTTGCATGAATACTGGATCGTGAGTATTCGTGATAGATAGCTTTACTTTGGGATCTTCCATAAATTAATGACCTTCACAAGGCCTCCCATGATTGGCATCTCATGAAAGTATACTATTCTGATTAATTTTGGGGGAATTTAATCTATTCCCCATTTCAGTGACCAGCACTACTATGTGGATTTTCCTCAAATCCGTATCTGTGTTCTAGTTCTTGCCCTGATTTGCCTCACTCTGGTATACTCAGTCGTTTCCTAGGGATTTCTACTTGAAAGCTCTATAGAAACTTGCACTTATCCAGGTGTAAACTGAAACCATTGTCTACATCCCCCATCCCTGCCTCACCTTCCACCTCCTTTTGGGCTGTTCTCTGCCACAGTGAATGACAGCACCATTCAAGCCAAATGCTAGGGCACAGTTCTGGACTCTTCCTTTTTCTTCAAGTACATCTTTCCAAGGATCCTCAACACAAGCAGATTCTACTTCCCACTGGTTTTTTTGGTACCTCTATTTTCCCCCAAATTCTTTTCCATTTCTAGAGAGGCTCACTATAATTTTTCATGTGGTTTCATGTACACACTTCTAACCAGTTTTCCCACTTCCAGTCTTGGTTCTTTCTAAATATTTTCTACACCATAGTAAGATTAATACAGATCTGATCACCTCACTTTTCTACTTAATATTCTTCAAAAGTCCATATTGTCCAAACTTTTCCGTAAGGTTTGTGATAGAGACCACATTTTTTCATAAGGTTTACATGACACTATCTGGTTTGTTCACTGCCTTTTCCTCAGACTCATGTCATGGTGCTATTCTTGCCCCTCCCCCCACAATGATCACTGGATCACCAGAATGGCTATCTACCCCCTGAATGCATTGTCTGTTTTCAACCCTCCACCCTTGGCACAGCTCATTCTTTCTGCCTAGAACAGGCCCTGAGTCCTACTTCA
The DNA here is from genome assembly GCA_004027735.1 of Carollia perspicillata. Classification (NCBI taxonomy): domain Eukaryota; kingdom Metazoa; phylum Chordata; class Mammalia; order Chiroptera; family Phyllostomidae; genus Carollia; species Carollia perspicillata. The sequence goes on from PVKM010024948.1 coordinate 12,335, forward strand.
TCCAGCACATATTTACAGAGCACTTAGCATGTGTCAGGCCCTGGACTAAATGCTGGTGAACAAAATAGACATGGTCCCTCCCCTTATGTAGGGTTCTGAACTGCTTGAGGAGGCCAGTGTTAAGTATGAATACATAAATACAAATGGTGGTAAGTAAGGGAAGAAACACAGACTATAAGAGAGTGAGAGGACCTAATTTAGACTGAGAGGAGTAGTTGGGGAGGGCTTCCTTGAGGCTGTGAGGAGACATGAGACCTGCTCCTCTTTGGGTCTTCCTTCTGCCTCCTCCTCCAGGGAGCTCTTCCTGGCCTTCCCAATTGAGGTCTTAATGACATCCGTGGGGCTCATATAGCACCACACATTGCCCCGTTAGATGGTTTTATCCTGTTATACTGCAGTCACCCCTCCCCTCTAGACTGTAGGCTTGATGAGAGCAGGGTCAGAGCCTGGCTTGTTGCATCTTCAATTTTGAAGCAAGTAAGTAGTTTCTCAAGAGTATCTGTTGACCTTTTGGGGTAAAGCTAAAACTCTTCCCAGTAACACGAGAGACTCTGTAGTATGTGGTCTGTGTTCTCTGTGAAAATTCCCCATGGGATGAAAAAATTGGGGGGGGGTCATTGTCCTAATGTTCAGGGTGACAACTCACATGTCCAGGGCTATGTGTCACTATCAGCCGTGGCTCTTCATGGAGCTTCATGTGTGGTCCTGGAAGAAAGAATTAAGAGATGTCACAATGAAGGGGAATAACACATCTTTTGAAAGCACCTAAAACGACATTGGATATTGTAGGAAGTGAAAATATGTCTGTTCTAGTCAATAAATTTATTATTTCTGTAAATTTAGGGTGGGAGGGCAAAGTGTAACAATGGCCCTGGTGAGTACTGACTCGTATCTGGGTCAGTTCGGCTGCCACTCATTTGATGAGTCCTCTCCCCCACCTCAGGCTGGTGCTAACACCATGCCAATGCTTATTAATATTTTCTGGATTGAAGGATCTCTAGGAAAAAGCCTTTTGTGCCAGGGGTCATTATCAAACACTGTGTATAAGCAAATATTATCCATATGCTCAGATGTGGAGAGTGATGCCGACATGATCGGTGACTTGCTCTAGGCACAGATCCTAGAGCCGGGAGTAGTCCTTGATCCAAATAGTCACAAAGTCTTTATTCGTTTTGCTGTTTCACATAGAATTTTGTCACTTCTCTGTAAATAGAATCAGCAACCTCTTTCCTCAGACTAATCTAATCACATCTTTTTTTGTAATTTAAAGTGGATTGAGTAGTGCGGCTGAAAAGTAGATCTGGGAGATACAGAAGAACGAGTGTCCATGAAATCATTACATTAAAATGTGAAGTGCTGTGATCCCTCCGACCCTCTTACTCTGCTTAACTCTTGTGACATAACTTGGCTGTTCACAGTTATCTAGACGCTTGGTTATATTGCAGGGCAACTTCTATTCCCTTCTATTGCTGCAACGGTAATACCACCACTGCCATTGCTGCATCTCTCCTGTGAACACCCCGTGTTTGCTTTGACACCTGTCAGGATGTGTATAGACTGGTAGCAGAGTTACTCCTGCTTATCTTGAGATTCTGCTCGTAACCAGAGTTGCTTGGCTTATGTCAAAAGCCCACTGAAGGCGATCACTGAGCCTAGATTTTTTCTCGTCTGACAATAAACTCACAGTCCCTAAGGGTGAGGTAAAAGTAGGTTTACAGTTGTATGTGAAACAGAGTTTATTCTTGTATTATTATTTGATTATTTAAAAAAAGATTTTATTTATTTATTTTTAGAAAGAGGGGAAGGGAAGGAGAAAGAAAGAGCAGGAGAGAAACATCAATGTGTTGTTGTCTCTTGAGCACCGCACACCAGGAACCTAGTCTACAACCCAGGCATGTGCCCTGACTGGGAATCGAACCAGCAACCCTTTGGTTCACAGGCCCATGCTCAATCCACTAAGCTACACCAGCCAGGGCTATTTATGGATTATTAAACCTACTTTTGCCCAATTCTCTGTGTGTGTGTATGTTACTAGATCCTCCCACTGCCACCCCTATGGATTGTAGGAGGTTGAAGATTTAGGTTTCCATGCAGGTACTACTTATGGGGAGATTAGGGAGTAGAGAGAAAAAGGAAGAAGTGTCACTTTTCTTTAGATTTGTGTCACTGGTTAAGTCTCTTGATTCACTGGTGAGGGTGGGGGTGACCCTCCCTGTAAGGAGAGTTACCTTGGGTAGCTTTCCCTGCAGCTACTAAGGCATGAGGCCTTGAAGGTTGGCATGTGGCTTCCTTGGTTATTTTGCATAAATCCAATTTCCCTGAAAAGCACAATCCTGAAGTTGCTGAAATCAGGAATGGCAAGGCAGGCACCAGCAGCCCTGGCCCAGCTGGAGAGGAAACAGAATTTACATAGAGTTTACTCTGTGGTCAAGAGCAATTACAAGGGTTTTCTTTGGACTCAGGAGTCCCCCTTCCCTCCAAGGTAGGTGCAAGCAAAATGTATTTTAATGATATTAGGATGACAGGACATGACACACTTCACCATTGATCATAAACACAGCTGTCCTGCAAGGCCACCTTTTGTCTTACAGAGCAGGTAACTGGCTGGAACACATACACAATTAGTATGGACAGATTTCATGTCTTTGGTCATGTTGACAAAGAGGACAAGAGTCAGGCAGATGAACATGGTGAGTGAGAACAGAAGAGGTGCTATGAGGAGAAGGAGTTTCTAATGAGGGGAGTTTGCTGGTACCTTGAGAACTGAGGTGAACTATTCGTGGGTGGAGCAGATAATGTGAGCTGGAGAGTATGGGAAACACTTCTCATACCATCTGTGTTGCTGGCCTTTAATGGAGCTTAAAATCTGCTAATTAGTCATTTCTCTGGGTCAAGCATTGGATGTAAGAGCCACAGAAATGAAGCCATTTTCTCAAGCAGAGGTAACGCTGACCTGTTGTCATTCATGAATGCTTCCATACACTTACTTATTAAACCCGTCAATCTTAGGGTCCAGAGGGAAGAGGAAAAAATCTCAATGCCAAGGCAACATCCGGTGACTGAGGGTTTGTTCTGCCCAAGTCTTTGTTTTAAGGAGATTCAGGGAGCTGATGATCTTAGAGAAGGCTAAAGAAATAGAACCCCAAATATTTCAAAGTATAAAGACTAAGTTTTGAAAAAGGTGGAAATCAGAACTATTTTACCCCCTTATCAATTTCCTTGTTTCATTAGCAGCATTTTTTCCCACGTATCTGTCTGGTTGAACTCTTGAGTCCCCTTTGACTTTGCCTTTCTCTAGGTTCCTCATGTGAAAGAAAATCGTTGGAACATGTAGTAAAATGCATAGATCTTACATGTAGAGTTCAATGAGTGTTGGCGGATGTTTACACTGTGTAACTCTCACCTAAACTAAAAATAGAACGTGACTATCACCACTGAACATGGCTCCTGCCTTTTGTAATCAATAACTTCCCCTCCCCAGGAGCAGCCATTGTTGATTTCGCTCACACAGGGTGGTTTTAGTATTGCCTGTTCTTGAACTTCATATAAACTCAATCATATATTATGTACTTTTTTATGTCTAGCTTCCTTTGCTATGCATACGTATTTTTGATATTGTTCCTTATTTTGGTAGTATATTTCTTTTTATTGTTGAGTTGCATTCCATTACATGAATATACTAAAAGTTGCTTGTCCATTTTCCAGTTGATGAACATATGAGATATTTCCTGTATTTTTTACTTTTATGAGCAAAGTTATTATGCATATTGTTATATGGGTCTTTGGGGGATATATATTTTAATTTCTCTTCAGTAGATACATAGGAGTGAAGGAGTTGGGCCATGAAGTAGGCCTCTCTTTTATGTTAACAACAATTGCTGAACAGTTTTTCAAAGTTAATATGCCATTTTCACTCCTAGCAGCAATGCACGAGGGATTAGAAGACTCCTCCCCAAATTTGCTGTTGTCAGACTTTTAATTGTAATTAGTTTAGTTGATGTGTAGTGAAATCCCATTGTGGTTCCTTATGTATAATTAGCCATTAAATCCCAGTAAATCCCGTCTTGACATTGTCTCTTAGAAACAGCTCTTTATGTTTTTATTTTTGTTTTAAATAGTCATAGTCTAGTCTTGATCAACTGTCACTTGAACTAAGTGGTAATCTTTTCATTTCCTTCCCTTCCATCAGGCATCCAGGCATCCAGGCTGCTGGGGTTGCCCTAGTGGCTTCCCGATCACCACAGTCCTTTGGTGCTGACAATTTTTAACAACACCGATATCAGGAGTTTTCAAACTTTTAGTTATGACTGTAGTGGAGAACTTTTCATTAGAGCAGAGCTCATCTGGTGGAAGGGAGATAGGAACCTACTTATTCATCATTCCCATTGTCCTTCCTGGACAGCTGAAGCCCCTGAGGTCTCTTGTGAATTCCTTGTGCCCATTGGAGTGAGTGTACATTGGAAACTGCCAAGTGACCAGACTGTCCCTGAGTGGGCACCTGCCCACATCTAGAGCAGCAGCTCCCACATCTCCCTTGTACTTTACTGCTTGTAGTCTTCTGAATGCAAAGCATTGTTCAAGCTCTGAGGCCTCTGCTTATGCTGCTCCCTGTCTCTGGAAAGGGCTTTTCTGCTCATCTCCCAATGTCTGCGTGGGGAAATACGACAACCTTTGTGCCAAGATGCTCAATGATGAAGTCTTCAGGGCTGATCTTCCCTCCTTTGTGCTACCACTTTCCCCTGTGTGTACCCTGCTGGGCTGCGGTAGTCTAAATCACTTTGTTTCCCCAGTGCCTAGCAATCTGACATTCCATTTCCTGTATGTTATGATCTATTTCTTTTACGTTACTTCTTCTTTTGCGTTACCTGTACTAATTTCCATGCTTTCACCTTGTGCTCCTGCCATGATGGTACCCATAATATAATGTACAGGCATTTCTCTCCATCCTGTAATGTCTGTAATGTCCTCCTTCACCTGGAATACCTTCTTCCCTTTGTCTCTTCTTCCCAATTCTTCCCACCTTGCATTGGCTCTTCAGTTCTAAGCCATCCCAGGACACCCACTCCAGCAGTTAACTCTTTCTTCTCTGAATTATACTTAATATTTCTAAATTCCTTTGTCACTCAACATATCCATCCTAAAGGCCTGCCATCTATTTAGAGAGTTGAGACAAATGCAAATAAAGAGGTAGTAACAACATGACTTATACTTCATGGTATCCCCTTCCCTGTCCCACACAACCCATGGGGACTAAACCTTGCTGGGGCTCACGCACCATTCAGAGCATGGGGGGCTTGTGGGAGGGGTAACTAGGTGGAACCCCTCTTTAGAAGGTGGTGGTGAGCGTGATGATAGCACCAGAATGCTAGAGGCTAGAGCTATCCAGGTAAGTGGTGGGTAGACCTTGAAAGGTAAGTTTTACTATCATCAATATTTGTCACTGGTCAGTTCTGTCTGGGAAAACGCTGCAGTTTCCATGCCAGTTGGTTCTGATCCCAAGTGCCTTTGGCTCTGTGGTGGAATTTGGTGGCTCTCCACCCATCCTGAGCCTGTGGATTCGCTGGAAAAGAAGTAGTTTTTATCTCTGCTGAAGGTGTCTCTGGCCCTCTGTTCGGAATCATCCAACTCTAGTCACTGAGAGCCTGAGGAATTTTGAATCATTTGGCACAATGGTCATTAAAGCAGCCAACAGAGCAGCCCATAACCATGGGGATAGAGTCTACTGGGCTCCGTTAAGATTCAGGACATCCTGGCTCTGCAGGGTAAAACACCGCAGCTTGTCAGAAAGATAATGAAGGCTCAAGCCGTGTCTGATCTGGGCAAACCATTTATGAAGAGCCTAAGTTAGGTGGGCTGGTGGCCAAGTTCTGAAGTCTAGTGTCATTTGAAATGAACACAAACAGCAGGGGATGAAGGAGAACCATGAATGACACTGTGTTCAAATTAGCCATGGGAGTTTCTGCTATTGGTGGTGTACAGTATTCAGGTGGCACAAACCCTTCTCAGACATGCCCTACCTGTCCTTGAACGTTGGTCATCCATTCAGTCAACTATTTTTTCCCAATGATTAACCCTCTTGGAGCATATCACAGTATTTCTTTCCTTCCTTCTTTATCTCACCCAGATGTAGAAATTGACCCCTCCTGGTACCCGCCCAGGGGCCTCTGCCTTTCTCTTCTGCACTGTTCTAACTTCCAGAAACCGTTTTACACATCTTGCTGACATCCTTCCTCTCTGCCTGTGCTGGCTCCAGCTCTACCTGGAGACTTTGAGCTGAGGCCTGGGTCTTCAGAATCCACGTTAGGTGGATGGCTGGGAGTGGGGTGGGGAGGAGAAGTCTGCAAGCTTGAGCTAACTCTGCCAAAGGACTGACTTCTGGGATCCCTGCCTGCCTAATCTGACTCGTGCAGGTCCACGGTCTGCAGTGCCTCAGCACTTTGAATTCCTATTGTAGTCTCCAGTTTGTTATCATCACTGACATTACCTTATACTCCTCAGGATTCTTTTATTTATCTGTTGTTTACAGAACTGTATGGTAAACTCCCAGGAAAGGGACTTTGTCTTTCTTTTGTGCCATCTTAACTTCAATAGCCCCAGAAATTTAGAACTAGGCCTACATACAGTTGGTGCTCAATAAATGTTTGCATTTGGCAAATCATTTAGAACAGTGGTCACAAAATGTGGTCCAATGACCATTAGGGTTTTCTAAGACCTCTGCAGAAAGTCTATGAGGTCAAAGTTATCATCATAGTAATATTAAGGTGTTATCTGCTTTTTCCATTGGGTTGAAACTTGGACAATGAGGAAAAAGCAAAGATGATTAACATTGCTGGTGCTTTAGCTCAAATTCAAGCAATGGCATCAAACTCTAGTAGAAGTCAGTGCAACTGCCGCACATTTGTAGCAATAAAAACAAAACCCAAAACCGCCAGTTTCACTTCAGTCTTAGGTGAAGTTTTAGAAATTTTTTTCTTTCTTTTTTTAATTGTAGTTCAATTATAGTTGTCCCCTTCCCCCCCATTACTCTCCTCCATCCTACCCACCCCCACTTCGCACATTCAATCCTTCCTGCACCCCGCCTGCCCTGTGTCACCGCCCCCCACCGCATTATCTTTGTCCATGGGTCCTTTATACACGTTCCTTCACTTGACCCTTCCCCTTCTTTTTCCCATTATCCCTCTCCTCCCTCCCCTCTGGTCTCTTTCAGTGTGTTCTTTATTTGCATGTCTCTGGTTCTGTTTTGCTGGCTTGTTTGTTTTGTTGATTAGGTTCCACGCATAGGTGAGATCACGAGGTATTTGTCTGCCTGGCTTATTTCATTTAGCATAATGCTCTCCAGTTCTATACATTGCTATCATGAAGGGTAGGAGTTCCTTCTTTCTTTCTGTTGCATAGAATTCCATTGTGTAAATGTACCATAGTTTTGCAATCCACTCATTTACTGATGGGCACTCAGGTTGCTTCCAGCACTTGGCTATTGTAAATAGCGCTGCTATGAATATTGGGGTGCATAGGATCTTTTGAATTGGTATTTCAGGATTCTTAGGGTATAATCCCAGCAGTGGAATCACTGGGTCAAAAGGCAGTTCCATTTTTAGTTTTCTGAGGAAATTCCATGCTGTTTTCCACTGTGGCTGCTCCAGTCTGCAATCCCATCAATGGTGCACTAGGGTTCCCTTTCCTCTACAACCTCGCCAGCACTGTTGTTTTTTTGATTTGTTTATGATGGCCATTCTGACTGGTGTGAAGTGGTATCTCATTGTGGTTTTAATTTGCATCTCCCTTATGGTGTTCATTAAATGTCAGTTTTTGTGTACACTTTAAAAAATATGCTGTGCAATAAAGTAGGAATGATGCATAAAGGACTTGTATATAAAGATTGTCTTGAG
>PVKM010024949.1:0-20226 GCA_004027735.1 Carollia perspicillata
CTCACCGCCCCTGAGCTGTGCACTTAAAGACGGGTAATAACGCAAAGTTTCCATTACCTGCATTTTATCGCAATAAAATGAACTGAAGACCGGGAAAGGCAGCGGTTTGGGGGACCCTGAACATCGGCTTGGACTCACTGCTGGCCAAGCCAAAGGTCTCTCAGCGCGGTTCAGTGGGTGCTCCACCAAGCTGGCACGGTTCCGCGGCCACGTAGGGTCCCCCGAGTCCTTGGCTTGTACCTGGACTTCGACGCACGTGGTGGCCCCTCTCCTTCCTTACTCGGTCAGCCTCCTCTGCTGGACGCCCTCCAGGAAGCCTGGCCTGCCCCCCTCATTACCCTCTGTCTATCTACAAGGTCAGGTGCTGCACTGGGCAGTAGCCCTTGGGAGCAGGACGCGGTGCCTGGGGACCCAAATCCATCAGTGACGAGGCTGGTCTGTTTGACAGCTGCCACCCCGTCCCCAGCTCTGCCTGCCTGCCTTCTTCGGTGTTATCCACAAGCACAGTGCTGGCCATCCATCCTCCGTTCGACGCAGATGGACGGAGCACCTCCAGGGAAGCCCTGTGCCAGCAACAGTGAGGGACAGAGCCGGACTGAAGCTGCCTCCTACGCAGCGGACGGGAGCAAGGTGGACTCTGACATTCGATGCCCACCTGTAAGGTAAGGGCGCTTCTCCCTGTCCCCCATCACCAGGAAAAGCTGCTGCGAAATTAAAGGCAGGCCTTAGAACAAGATGACTGGGTCCCCTGCCTTGGGGTATAGCAGGTGGTTTTGGTTATGGACTCTGGAGCCAGGGGGCCTGAGTTCAGATCTGCACTCTGCCCTGAAAGCTGTGCCACTCTGACCAAACTGCTCAGCCTCTCTGAGCCTCAGTCTCCTCATCTGTAATGGGGAGCAATACAGGTGCCCTGGTGTGGTGAGGACTGAGTGAGTGAACGTGTGTAAAGCTCCTCGAACAAAGGGCTTCACGAGCCTCAGCTGACCCTGAGGTCTACCAAGGCTTCCAGCTTCCACCTGTGAGCCCTCCTCGCTCCTCCTCCTCCCTGCCTGACTGCGGCTCCCCCGGGGTCAGGCCTCGGTCCGTCGTCTCTGTGGCCCTCATGCAGTGGAGAGCAAAGCACACTCGGGTGAGACGGACGTGCTCCGAATCCCAGTTCTGCCCTGGCTGACTGCGCGTGTCCAGCAAGGCATTGTCTGCTCAGCCTACGATGCGGCCGGTGATGCCGGACGTGGGGGCTGTCTGGCGCCGGACAGGCGCTGACCTGATGAGACCAAGATTACTATTAGCGGCTGTCGGCGTGGGTGTGGAGCCCTTGCAGGGGCTGGGAGCAGTGTGACACAAGAGGTAAGGAAATGGATGGCTGAAAGTCATTTCCTGTGAGCAGTGATGTAAAAGTTATACAGCGATGCCCAAGGTAAGGAATGGGCACACGCACGGTGCTTGGCAGGGGTTAAAAGCCATAACTATGGAGGTAATGCAGCACTGTAGTGACCGCTTGTGACATGGTCAGGGGGAGAAACGGGAGACACCCTTTTATGGGTGGCTGGATTGGGCGGCCGTGTCCAGGAAGAGGAACGGAGCGGCAGGAAGCCCACGTGGCCAGTGGCGCTGGGTTTCCAGTGCAGGGCCAGCGGCCGGTTTCATTGTCCTTTTCTCTACTTGGTGAGTTTTCGGCAGAGGTTTTGTTTCTTATACACATTTGGGAGTTCGATTTCTTTTTTAAGAGAGAAGGAGGGAGAGAATGAGGGAGAGGAGCATTGATGTGGGTGGGACACATCAGTCACTGCCTTTGGCCCACAGCCCAACCGGGACCAGACCCGAGACCAGGTAGGTATGCGCCCTGACCAGGAATCGAACGAGGACCTTTTGGCTTGTGGGATGACGCCCAACCCACACAGCCACACTCGCCGGGGCTGAAGTTCGCTTTTTAAATGGAGTGGTTTAAGCCGGGCCCCACAGTTCCCCATCCGTGAAGATTCTCTTTGTCCGTGAGGTGGCTTCTCAGGGCCAGAGCCCCAAGGCTGGGGACAGTGACTGAGTTCAGGTGATATGCTCCAAACCTGCAGTGCCACGTCCCTGCTGCCGACCAGGACAGGCTCTCGCCTCTCTGGCTGAGGCCCCGACTGTGACACACGCACCCAGCTCCGGCCCAGGCTGCAGGGCTGGGGGGGGCGGGGGCGATCGAAGGAAGGTGGACCTGCCCACATGTGGGGGCTGTTGACAGCAGGAGAGGCGCCGACGGTCACAGGACATGCACCAAGAAGTGGGACTGTCCTGCCCAAGCTGCACTCAGGGTGGCCGAGGTGTGGCCGCCGGGAGCCAATGAACCCCCGAGAACCACAGGGTCAGTGGGGTCAGGAAGGTGAGAAGGTGTGGCAGCCTCTGGGAAGGAGGGGGAGGACTCCCAGGGAGAGGCGACCTCCAGCCAAGCAGGCCCTGCAGAGACTCCCCACGCCTGCCTGCGGCGCCATATGCAGGGCAGCATCGGTGGGAGGCCGAGGCTGGCTCTGGGGAGGGCAGGGCACCCTGGGCCGGCCCCACACAGCTGCAGTGGGGGGGAGCAGAGCCCCTTCCTTCCTCTCCTTCTAGAGCCTGGGCCCCACCCTGACACCCCACCCAGTGCTTGCCGGGAGAAGCTAGGGCTGCCTGGACCCGAGCAGGCTCCTGTTTGAAGGAACACGAGCTCTTTAAATCAAACTAAATGTAAACCGCAAGTCACTTTCAAGATCTATGGGCCTGAGGCAAGCTGCCAGCGAGTGCAGGCCTGACCCCGGACCGCCCCTCCGGATCCCCCAGCATGGCCCGCAGAGAAACAACGGCCAAGTGGGCCCTCGTTCTTTGAGAACCAGAGTCCGACATGTGAGCAGAGCTGGAGGGGCTCTGCTGGGATGGAAGGGGGCGCAGGCGGGAATGTGTGCTCTACAAGCAGCAAGCAGCCCGGGAGCAAGCCTTCTGTTGCTGGACAGAGCCTGGAAGCCCTGCCAGCAAATGCATAATTTATGAGGATGAGCTATGCATATTTATGAGCTCATTGCCTTCCAAGGCCAGTTGTGGTCTGTGAAAAATCCTTGCATAATGAATTATTGCCCGAGGGGAGGGCCTGGATTCAAGGCAGGCCTCGAGCCCTCAAAATTACTACAATCTGTAAAACTCGCCTTGAAGAAAATGCTCCCCACCAGGCCTGCCTTCGGTCAAGTGTGAGGAGATGCAGAGAAGGAAGCCTTCCCCTGGGTATATCCCTTAGCCCCCAGCAGGATTCCAGGGAAACTGAGGCAGGCATCCTTTCCCCCCAAAGTGACCTGCACACACGGGGGACGGAACTCAGTGACAGGGCCTCCTACGCCTCAGATCACACGCAGCAGGAGCCAAATGCCCCTCGGGCCGGTGTTCATTCCTTCTGGGCCTCAGTCTTCCCATCAGTTAACTGGGGAGGCGGATGCCTCCTTCCATCGACTCTAAGGCGTACTGGCCTCATGAAGCACTGCTGAGACCGGAGCGTGACCCTGCCTCAGTGTCTTGGCTGCTGTCGGGGTTCGTTCGAACGGCAGAGTTCTCTCTTCCTTCTCGTCCAGAAGACAGTGTGCCTGTCACAGTCAGGGGCATCCCAGGCTCCGCTGAGACACGGCGATAAGGCCCCATTGGTCAAACACCTGCTGTCTGCCGGGTGCCGTGCCTGGCGCTCACCAACAGTGGCGCATAGACAGCACACGTACGTCGCATGTTACACAGCGCAGGGCCGGCGCATAGTAGGTGCTCAGTGCACGTGAGTGTCCCTCTTCTCATTCGTAGGAACGGGGGCCCCGCTTAGCAGAATTCGCCCCGTAGAGAAGTCGGTCCACAAAATGCTAATGGCAATGCACAGCGTTCGGAGCCTTTCATCGGTGACAGTTTAGTTTGGACTGGGGTGGGGGTAGGGGAGCTGCAGAGTTTTCCCAAACTAGTCAGAACCCAATTAAAATGTTACTCATGAAACCCAAGACAGTGATTCACTTAATACTCCATCTGGCGTTTCCTGCTTCCAAGCCTCTCACATGTGACTCCACTCGGATTGTGTTCACCAAACTGCAACCAGCTGCACACTTCCTCGTCCCAGTAAACGTCCTTCCGAAGGGTGTGCCACCATCGGAGTGTGCCTCTGTGTGTGCCCGTGAATGCGTGCACGTGTGCACACGCTGCTGGTAGGTTCATCCCTGAGGGCCCAGGACGTGTGACCTGAGTGTCTGCAGGGCTGTCCCTGTCAACAGGGACCCATGCTGTCACAGGGGGCCCTGGGTTCAGTTCAACGTTCTGCTGCCACCGTCTCGGAATTTCTGATCATTCTTGAACATCGTGCCCAGGGCCCAGCAAACTGTGTGACTGGCCTGTGTGCACACGGGTGTGTCTGCACGTCAGTGTGGGCCCCAGAGCCCACGCATCCCTGGGAGCACGTGTGTTAGTCCACACAGATGGGGTGGAGTGCCCTTGCGGGGTGCAGCTGCGCGAGGGCCATGTGTGTGGGGATTCGAGGAAGGGGACGTGATCGGGGCATCAGGGTCTCGTGAACATGCCAGAGGGTGGTCCCCACAGGAGCCATGTGGGAACCCCAAGATGCAGACTCCACGGACCTGTGTGGGCTCAGGCGTGCACAATTTCGGGAGGCCCTCCCCCCGGTGACCGTGACGTATGTTAAGGTCTGAGAACCCCTGGCCTTAGGTTTTAGGCACCGAAATGTGTGGCCGGTGACACCTGTGGCACTCCATAAGGACACGTCCAGAACCTAATGCAGCTTGAAACTGCCCGCCCTGTCATCGGAAGTTCAGGGTCTCAAAGAAGCAGGGGCTGCTGGGAACACCGAGGAAGTGGTGGGCCCGAGGCTGCTGAGCGCAGGGCAGCCCGGCCAGAGGCCGAGCCCCGAGGCCTGGGCCCGAGCCAGGCCCTGCCCCACGGCCCAGCAGCACAGAGCAGCCTTGAGGGCCGGCCCCCCGTCCCCAACACCCCTGCTTCCACCGGCACTTTTCTGATTTATCAGCGTGGGTCCTATGTGGGCCCTGCTCCCCAGCACCTGACCCCGGCCTGGGTTCCTGGCCTGACCATCCCCCACAGAGACCCACCCTAAATCAGAGGTGATTGGCATTGGTCAGCACCCCCACCCGCAATGCCATCAGGGGGTGCTGCCTCTGAAAGCACAGGGGACAGCCCTCGTTGCACCCTTCTGGGCCCCAGCAGGTGCTGGCCCTCAAATTGCTGGCACCTGGTGGTGACCTTCCCCAGGCACCCGACTCCTCTCCTAGGCAACTTTTCACCGGAAGTCATCCCAGAGTCAAGAAGCTGTCCCCTCCCTGAGCACATCATTGCTGCGTGCGGCGACTGGGCAGGTCAGTTCAGCTCTCTGAGCCGCAGTTTCCTCCTCTGTGACGGAGCCAGGGACCTGGCTCCTGCCCTGTGCCCTCCCTCAGGCCACGCCTCCTTCTGGGGGCCCGTGCTCGGCCACCAGACACACCTCTCAGTTTCCCCATCCCCACCAACCAGCGATGGAGAGTCAGCGATGGAGGCACCAATCAGCATCAGTGTTGATTACAGTTGGAGTCCTACAAGCTTTGGGGGGTCAGGAGAGACCCCTGTTTCCCAGGAAAAGAAGTGGTCCAGGACAAGGAGGAGGCTGGCCCAGCCGCACACTGACAATATGCAGCTGCAGTGGATTGGAGACTCAGAACCGTCATAAGAGGTAGGTGGGGGCTCAGAGAGGTTAGTTGTCTTGCCCAAGGACACACAGCTCAGGAGACCTGAGTTTAAGCCCAGGACCTTTACAGTGACACTGACACAGACACCTCACCTCTGGGGGGGGGTGGCGCCAGCCCAGCCTGAGCTCCTCTGGGCCTCTAGGACCCCGAGCCACCTGGTGGCACGTCCCCTGTGGTTCCTCCCTTCGGCTCCCACACAGCCCAGGGCCAGCCCTTCTATTATTCACACCTCCCTTCTCCCTTCGGCTGCCAGCAGGGACCGGGCCCAGAGGTCCCAGCATTGCCAGGAAAGATAAGGCGCCACACCTGACGTGTCGTCTTCTGAGTTCCATTTCGATTCCCCGAGAGCACACAAAGGCCTGTTGTCCCTGGCCCCGGGCGGGCGGGAGCTGGGCCTCCTCATGAAAGGGAGAGAAGCCATTAGCAGGATTACTGCTGGTTAGATTTACGGCCTCTCCTCTCGGCCACCTGTCCCCTCCCGCAGCACCGCGTGGGCCCCAGGGGCCGATGCCTGCTGTCCGAGGGGCCGCCAGGGTTGGGGGGGGGTTGCATCGGCTCCCATGTGCCGCACTGCGGGGTTGGGGCGCTGGGGCCTAGTTAGAGGGGAGGAAACCAAGGCCCGCTCTGCCCACACAACTGGTGAACGGTTCGGTCGGCGCTCCCTGCCCCGTGCAGGATGCCAAGCTGACTCATTCGTCCTCAGAGCAGGACTTGGGAGACTTGAATTCGTGTGCACAAACCCACACCGCGGCCTCTAACTTTGGAGTCAAGTCAGGTGAAGTGAAAGCAGAAAACAAAAAGGCAAGGTCACCAGTGGGAGCCCCGGAGGTCTGCCTGCAGCCCGCCTCAGCCCCCCTCCCTCACCAGCATCCGGAGCCAACAACAGGCAGGTCTGGGGGGTGAGTGCAGACCCCACTCAGCGGTCTGACGGAGGTCTCCAGTCTCCTGGGTTTCCAGGTGCCCCCACAGGGGGAAGCAGGGGGACGGGACCCCCTCCCCACCCTGGCAGACCCCACCCAGCTGGGGGTGACTCTACCAGCCACAGGATGAAGGGGTTGTGAGGGAAGGAGCTTCGTGCTGGGCAGACAAAGGCCTTCACTTCAGATGGTGCACGTTCCAGGGCATGGAGATGGCTGGTGTCCCCACCCCCAGTGGTGACGCACTATAGAAGCCATCAACAGCAGGCCCCCCATTTCACACATCAGGAAACTGAGGCACTGGGAGGGACAGAGGTTCATTTGTGAGCCTCACGGATGCAGGGTAGGGGCAAGGTGGGTTTCAGACACAGAGTGGGGTGGGGGGCATTTCATGGAAAACGCTCTGCCATTGAACCTTCCCAGCTCCCTGGACTAGCCGTGTGGTGATTCATGCCCTCTGAGCCTCAGTTTTCTTGTCCATAGAATGGGAGTAGTGACAATGACACCCAGCTGACGGGTTTGGGAGAGAAGAAAACGTGCAGATAAGGGCCCTGCAGCCAGCTCGCCACGCTGTGCTCCGTACAGCCCGCTGGAGGAACACGACCGGCTACGGCAGAGAAATAGCAAGACTGTTTGTTGAGCACCTACTACGTGCCAGGTGCTGGGCACAGAGATGACTCAGACGTGGACATTGCCCTGAAGACCGTCACCATCTGGAGAGGGGACACAGGGAGCAAGGGAGGCTCACAGAAGAGGCCCCACCCCGGCTGGGAAGGAGAGGGGGCCTCCTTCCCCGCTGCCTGTCACAGCCGCCACGAGGGGAGCGTCAGTTACAGATGGGGACCCCGAGGCTCGGCTAGGCGCGGCCACTCGCCCATACGTGGCGGGGCAGGGGTCCCAGCCAGGCCGTCTCCCACCGAGGCCCCGTTCCTCCCGTGGCACCTCTGCCTGTAGCTTCCTGGAGCAGTTCTTCCGTTATCCACCCAGGTGAGCGTTCCGCTCCTTTTTCAGGCCTCACATTTAAAAACAAAAACAAACAAATGAATGAACAAAAAAAACCCTGCTCTTTTTAAAACGTGTGTATGTTTTTTAAATGTGCGTTTCTAAGAGGCAGCGGCTGATTCCTCCCAGGGCCAGCCCCACCGGGGCGTCCCCTCCTCCTGCCCCTGTTTCCTCAGGACCACAAACCACCTTCCTGAGGGGCCGGGAGAACAAGGGGAGAACACCGATGGCAACCTGTCATGCACCAGCCAGAGGGGGTTGCGGTCCAGGCTCTGGAGGCCCAGAGGGGGCAGGCTCTGACTCCCCAGGAAACGACCCTCCCCTGGGGTCTGCCCCTCCCCACCAGCCTTCCGCACCAGCAGGACCAGGACACCTTTTGTGGCCCTGACCCTTGGGGACCCCCATCCCTGCCCTGTCTGGCTCAGGGCGGTGGGCACTGGGCGGCTCAGCGTCACCAGAGGTGGTGGTCCTGGGGGTGGGGACTCTTCAGGCGTCAATAAGGAGCAGCGTTTGGGCACACGGAGACTTACACTGAAGATGTACATGCTGCCCATCTAAGAGCCCCATGTCCTGCCTCAGCCCGCGCTGACTCCCTGAGCCAGGAGCGTGGGGCTGTGCGGGGGCGGAGGTGTCTGGGGAGGGGGTGAGACGCTAGTGGGGACTGGCGCTCCCTCGGGATCAGGCTTTGCAGAGGGTCCCCTTGTACTATTTCCGTTCCGCTTGGCAGCCGTCCTGGAAGGTACCATCAGCCCCATGTCGCACACGGGACCACAACAAAGGCCCGGAGAGATTACACGACTTGAGAAGATCGAACAGCACCAGGTGGCAGAGCTCGAATGCCAAGGCCAGTGTGTCTGGGTCCCGCCCGCGCTCCTCCCCCGCTTCTCCTCTGCTGCCGGAGGGGCCAGGGACACAGTGGCGGGATGAGGAAAGGGGCTGGGACGCCCATACCCAGCCCAGCCAGGGGTCCCCTCGGGATAGGACCTGCCTTTCCTGGGTTACAGACCCAGCAGCAAGTCTGGGACACGTGTCAGGGTGGCCTCCCCGCTTTCTCCCACTGGGCTCAGAACAGGATGGACTTGTACCCTCCAGGGCGGCCTGATGAATGAGCTGCCCGCAGGTGGACTTGGGTTGAGCTGATGGGTTCCCTTGGGCTCAGGTTACAGCTACACAAAATCAGCCTGGCCATCTGCACCTCCGCTGGCCCCAGGCTCCCACCCGGCCTCCCGGGAGGACGCTCCTGGCCTATTTCCAGAGCTCCCCAGTGACAGAAGCAAGCTTGCAAGTACAGGAAGGACAAGGTCGGCCCCTTCGGGAACAGCGGAGGGCAGAAGGCCAAATAACCCGAGATAAGAAAAATCCAAAGGTGTCTCCTCCCCAGGAACCCAAATCGCAGGTGGGGTTTGTCTTCTCTGAGTGTGCCCTCTGGACACCCACCTCATCTGCCCAGCCAACCTTTGAAGTGGGGAGGAGATCCCGCCAGGCTGGGCCAGTGTCGGCCAGCACCTTCTCTGGTGATGGTGCCCTTTCTAAGCGAGTCTGGAACTCGCAGAAACATCAGGTTTCCAGCTTTCTCCAGGTCCCTCCCTCCCGCCAGCCGCCAGAGGAGGGGCTCTAAGCCCAGCCTGCAACTTCAAGCAGCACACCCTGTGCCAGAGCCCCAGAATATGTCTTTGTCCCCATTTTACAGATGAGGAAACTGAGGCTTACGTTCCCAGAGCCGAGAGGTGATGGCCAATAGGCACATGCAAAGATGCTCCATGCCATTAGTCACGAGGGAAATGGAAACCAAGACCAGGATGAGCTGCACACCCGCTGGGATGCATGGAATCGAAAAGACTCTGGCGAGTGCCGCCGAGGACGCGGAGGGGCCGGAACCTTCGCACGCTGACGGTGGGAAAGCAAGTTGGTGTCGCTGTGGAAACCGGTGCCAGGGGGTGGGGTGGGCGGGGCCTCAGCAGGTGAAACGGAGTCCCCATGGGGCACAGCCAGACCACTTCAGGTGTGCAGCCAACAGAGGCGAGAACATACCTTCACACAGAAACATGGGCGCTACCCCTAGGGAGAGGGGAGCTGGCGTTTATTTAGTGCCTGCTGTATACATTCACCTGCATTGCCCTAGTCACCTCCGTCTATTAACCCTACGGAGGAGGGAACTGAAGTCGAGGTGAGAGCCAGCACCCCAGCTCCTCCCTCAGGCCACAGCGCTCAGCGGGACTCGTGTGCACAGTAGGGGCTCGGTAGGCACCCGCAGCACATCCCCTCAGCCCTGGACCTCACACCTTCGGTGAGAAGCGGCAGGAGGGGCGTTTTCTGCCACAGCACCAGTGTTTTGACGCGTGTTCCCACCCGAAATAAAGGAGGCGGGATTTCTAGAAGATGTGTTTAAACTCAGTAGCATTCTCCAAACAGTGTGGTTTAGAACTTGGCAGGGGGACTCAGCCCTGCAGGAGCGCCTGACCCCCCACGCAGGGCCCCACAGTCCCAAACCAATTCCAGTTTTATTTCCAGTGATTCAGGCGACGTCACCAAGTCTGGGGTGGGGCGGCTTGGAGACGACCCCCATTCCCGAGAACGTTATTTTTAAACCAGGTTCATGCCATCATCTGAAACAAGACGTGTTAGTCGTTGTCACGGCCCTCGGCTAGGCCGTGAGTTTGTACTTAAATTCACTTAGTTATACACTATTAAAAGCCAACTGGGAAAACCTCTCATTAGATCAGGAGGCAGCTGCTGTTGGGGGCCGGGCCACACAGCCAAGGCCACGGTGTCTACATAGAGTGACGGACCACAGACTCTTCACAGTGTTCATTCTTTCATATTTGTCTATAATCCTTTCCTTCTCAATTCATAGCCCATTCTTTAATGCTGACTGTGTTGGTTACACAGGCTTGTGAACTACCCAGGCTGACGGCCTCCTCTGCGCCGTAGCAAGTGATAAATCAAGGATGCTTTGGGGCCATGAAGAGCTATCGCTTCCCTTGGGTACGCTTGTCCTCTTTTGGAGTCGTGACCAAACCACTCAGAAGTGTATTTCTGTGCTCCTCACTCGCAGATTCCAGTCTGGGGGGGAGAGCGCGTTTTGGAAGACCTCGCCCCTTGCTGGGCGACTTGCACGTTGGAAGGACCCAGGAACCACATTTCAGGTGCTAGCTGACCGCAGCTCGCATGATATTCCCCGAACTGGTCATAGTTAAAATGGGTTCCTTTAACAGAGAAAGTCCTTGGAAAACAAAGCCAGTGGGGGGCAGCTGCGACTGCTGTTCACTAAGGGAGGGCTGCGCTGACCCCTCTGGCCACTGGGCGCGGCCAGGTGACTCCCTTCAGCCAGTGAACCGTGCGTAGCAGCAATAGGGGCGCTTCCTGGTGGGAACATGTCATCGCGCTGGTGTGGCATCCCGCCTCCCTCTTTGGCCTCAGGCCTGGGGGCACCGGGGTCCACACAGGCACCCGGCTGAGCCACCGAGGAGAGGACCTGCCCTGAGAGCCGCCCAGACTCCACGTGGAAGTCTTTTGCCGCTTCAAGGCTCTGAGGTCTGTCTTTCCCGCAGCACGCCCAGCCCGTCCCGGCGATGTGGCCAGGAAAACACGAAGGGGCTGTTTTGATAAACACGAAATGTGGAATCAGCCATTAAGGAGACAATGAGTGTCTCTGATCCGTCTCCGGATCGCTTTTATTGGGATGGCAGGGTTTCAAGAAGAAACAGATAAGTGGTTGCAAACGGTAATAGCTTTGTTTCATTAGGTTTTTTTCTTTTATTGATTCTAGAGAGAGGGGAAAAGAGAAAGAGAGGGAGAGAAACGCTGATGTGGGAGAGGAACGCTGACTGGTTGTCTCTCTCACATGCCCCGACCGGGACCAAACCTGCGACCCAGGCATGTGCCAGGCCTGACCGGGATTGAACCTGTGACCTTTCAGTTTTCAGGACAATGCCCAAACAACTGAGCCACACCTGTCAGGGTACTTCGTCTCATTTTTCAAATACAATAAGTAAAAACATAAAATCTATCTTACTGTGTCAAGACAACTCGATTACAATGGACCCCACACTTTAAAAGAGCGGAAGTGGTAACTTTCGTTTGCCTGTTCACTTCCCAACAACCTGTGTATCTGGTCACAAGTGTAAAACCCCCCAGGTACTTTGGACACAAGAGAAAGGACTCAGCCACATAGATCAAGCCGTTTGCTGCTTAAAGTTTGCAGATGTGACAAGGGCTAGTCCAGAGCAGGTGTCCCCGAGCCCCGCCTGGGGTTGGAACACACGCCGTGTGCCCCTCCGAACGAGCAGGGCGTGAAAACCTTGAGGATTTTGCTTTCACGTCCTCTCAGAGTCTCGTCGCCGCAGGCGCATCCCTGGGGTGGGTCAGTACCCAGACAGGACAGAACCCACGTGGGACAAGGAGGGAGGCCGAGGCTGCTCTGCTCCCTGGCAAGGCCCCCCCACACCCCATGAGGTCTGGGGGTGGGCAAGAAGCTGGGGCCATCTCTGGGCTCTGGGATGCCAGGAGGAGTCGGCTGAGGTGGAGGGAGTGCCCACCCCCAACCCCTCCCCACCCCCACTCACACCCCTACCCTTATGTCAAACTCCCGCCCTTGGCAAACCTCCTTGGATTCGGGCAGAGGGAGACGCCTAGAGAACCAAGGATGGGGCGCCTTTTGGGAACTCCAGAGAACTGTCAGCACTCCCTCGCTGAGCCACTTGGAACCTGCAGGAGCTCAGGGCACTAGCAAGGGCAGCCACTTCCCACTGTACCAATGGGGCAACTGGGGCCCAGAGCAGGGGTGCTGGTGGGAGGGGACGCAGGATCGGAGAGAGGGTTGCTGTACTGGTTGAGCACATGCTCAGGTTAGGGCATCCTTCCTCACCACCCCCTCTAACCTGGGGCCACTGCCACCTGTGTCGGAGGCTCAGAGGGGTTAAGTGACACCCCCAAGGCCACAGAGCCAGGGGGTGACAGCAGACTCGAACCCTGGGCCCTGGCGGACCTGCCAAGAATACAGAGGCCTGCTCTTTGGCGCTTGCAATGGTAAAAGTGCCTCGCTGGGAACTGTCCCAAACAGCGGGGAGCTGCCAGCGCAGAGGCCGGACTCTTCCTGCGCGGTTCTGCCAGCGGGGGAGGGGGCGGGTCACAAGGTCAAAGGGAGGAGAAGACAATCCACAGACCCAGGCTGTCTGGAACCAGCACCTCGGGGCCCCTCTACCTGGGCACTGCCAGCACTCAGTCGCTGTCCCAGGCCCAGTGAGGCATGGGCAGGGCCCCATTCTACAGATGAGGAAGCCGAGCCTCAGAGCCGGAGTGACCCAGGCTCGCCCCACCTCACTGAGGGCCAGAGCCGGCGCCGGGTCCAGGCGACGTGAGGGCAGCGCCTCCGCGGGCTCCTGCTATAAATACAGTGCTGACACCCAGTAATCTTAGCCTGCGGGGGCCCCGGCCCAGGCCCAGGCCCCCCGGCCGCCTGCCACTGCGTTCCTGCTCTGGGGTTTCCTGACACCCTGACCAGGTGCCACGTATTCACTGCAGGCTCCGCATTATGGGAAGCAATGGTAAGGCAGCGTATGTGAGATGAGGTGGTCTGAAGGCTAAATAGGCCTATGAGACCACCAGCCCCCCGGATGAGTAGGGTGGGAGCCCCCAGAAGGGGCACCCAGGCCAGGGTTTGCACAAACAGGTCCGTGGCGAATCCCAGCTCTACCGTCTACCAGCTGGGCGACCTTGGGCACCTGTTTGTCTGTCTGAACTTCAGTTTCCTTAGCCGCACAGTGGGGTTTATGCCATGCCCCCCACCAAGGGATTGAACAGATAATGTGTCCAAAATGGCCAGGACACAGGACACAGCAGATCATGTGGTCCCTGCATTTGCTGGGCGGCTCACAGTTCACTTACTGGTTGAATAATAATAACAGCTACAACGGCTAATGATAAGCCCGGCATTATTTTAAGAGCATTACATGCTTTCGGTCACTTAATCCTCACTTGAACTTGAGGAGCTAATGTCCTGTTATTGTCCCCATTAACAGATTCAGAAAGTGAGGCACAATGCCCTTGAGTAATCTGCCCAAGGTCACATGGGGAGCAGGCGGAGAGCTGAGAATGTTGCGGCTGTTGACACAGGCCTCGGGATTGGTTCCCGAAAATAGGCACCGATAGTTCACAGCAGCCTCCGGGGCCCCATCACTCTGCGGGGTAGGGATCCTGGGACGACCTGAGCTTCAGGCAGCTCGCTCGAGGAGCCCGCCCCCCGTACACAGGTGCTGTCTTCTCTTCTGCCAGTCGTGTTCTTTCAGGAGCCCAGCACATCACGGACCAAAGACCATCATATGGCAAGTCACAGGCGGGCAGCCAAGCCCCAGGCTCACCCAGGCGGCCTGCCAGGCAGGGTTGGCAGAGCCAGGACGGTGCCTGCAGGCCCCCAACCCAGCTGACCCCCTTCCAAACAGTGAAGGAGCCGTGAGGCCATGTCTCCTCCAAGCCTCCTGAACACACGCGCACACACATGCACACACACGCACACGCACAGGCTCAGGACCCAGTCCATGGCCCCGACAGGCTAAATACTGTCCCGACCTTCCTGAAATACCCATCTCTCCGCGGGTGGCTTTACAAGCTGCTAAAAGCAGGGCTGTGTCCCTGGTGGAGGGAAAGAGCTATTCCGGGTCTGTGTCAGGTGTGGGCAGAGCCAGCCAGAAAGGGCTGCCCCACCCCCCCCATGCTGGCTCCTTGGCCTTCAGAGCCACGGCGGACAATTCCTGGCAGCCGGCACCACTGGCGCCTGGCGGAAGAGGGTGAGGTCAAGCCAGTGCTGTCGGTGTCCCCCTCCCCACACAGGCACAGTTCCAAATCTGACTCGGCGAGGCCCAGGCATCGGGGCCATCCATCAGGTGCCATTCGGGGGGAGGGGCACACCACCAACACCTGCAACCCAGCCCAGGACTCCTGGGTCAGCTTGACATGTCCACGATCCTCCCCGGAAGTGTCTGACAGAGGAGGAATCCACGGCTGGGCTGAGGCTTAGGCAGGGTGGGCTGGCTGGAGGGGCGGGACCGGCACACACAGGTCCCTGCCTCCCCAGGCTCCTGCCCAGAACCCCCACGGGATGCTCCCCGGAAGGGCCACCGAGCGCTCACTGCACGTCGGCGCTGGCAGCTGCTTTTGCACAGTACCACGTTTACTCTCCTCAGCTGCCTGATCAGGGGCCGTGGGCTGCCGTCTGCTTCTCACCTGGGGACCCTGAGGCTCAGGGCAGTAAAGCCACCAGCCCAAGGTTACCCACGTTGGAAGCGAAAGATCTGGGATTTGAACCTGGCAGCCTTACCCCCCACATTAAACCGTCACCTGCCCCACCCGAGGCCAGTTCAGGGGCATGCCCACATCACAGCTTTGTCTTCAACTGGAAGGAGCTGGGGGCAGCCAGCCAGGGAGCCAGGCAGCGAGTCCCCACCAGGGACAGGACAGAGGGCATGCGGGGGACCCCAGTGTCTGCCTGCCCCTCTGCCAGACTCTGTCCCTGGCCGTCTCCAACCTGGAGGGTCTGGGCCCACAGAGGACCTGCTCGCACTGGCAGAGCAGGGGCTGAGGGCTCCCCACAGGTCCAAGGCGCCCCCCCCCTCCAGATCAGCGTTCACACGCATGCACTGCCTGCTGTTCCAGGGGCCCGTGGCACCCTGAGCCCACCCCGGCAGCCAGCCGCAGCCTAGGCCACCGCTGCACTGTGGGTCATCTCTGGACGCCCTGGCTGACAGCGAGAGGGGTTTGCAGCAGCCAGAGCTTCCTGCTCCAGCCCCACCGGGACGCTGGGGTGGAGGTGGCAGGGCTTAGCTTTGAAAGTCGAGCTTCCCCCTCAGGAGCACAGGCCCCCAGGGATCAGGCTAGGAGGAAGGGGGTCCAGGCCCCCACCGGTCGCAACCTGGGGTGGGGAGGCAGTGCTCTCGGAGACCAGTGGCCTTGACCCTGCAACCGGACCTGTAGAAGGTAAATATAGTGCCACCACTCACCGGCCGAGGGGCCCTCGCCGTCAGACATGGTGCAGGAGAGGGGTGGGCAGCCAGCCGCTGGCCTGCAGGGACTCTGGGACCTCCCGCTGTCACCCACCTGGTGGGGCTCAGGGCTGCTGGCCGGGCGGCAGCGTCCAGTCCCCCAGGCAGCGTCCCGCCCAACCAGCTGGCCACCCCCACCTAGTGCTGGGCTGGGCAGATAAGAACGAGCTCCCGTGCCAGGAGCCCACACGATTGGTGGATAAATCTGAGCGCTGCCCTTCCCTGCCTGGGCCTCTCCCAGTGGCCTCTGACTGCTGCCTGAGAAACTGCTGCCCCCTTGGGTGCTGACTCAGTCCCCCAAACCTCAGCCCCAGCTCTGGGGACCCCAGCATGCCTGTACACTGTCTCCCTGGGGTGGCTCCACCCGGCCAGAGAGGGACATGTATGGGCATTGGAGAGAAAGAGTGAGCAATGCCATGCACTGGGTATGTGCCCATGTCAGATCAGGTCCTGCCCTCCTCGGCACCCATGACCATTGTCTCCATGTCACAGGTGGGGTTCGGTGACCCACCTGAGGCCACCCGGCCAGTGAGGCGTGGGACTGGAGGAGGGGACAGGTGCTGGTGCTGATGGGTCCCTGAGCCTCAGAAGAGTGAGGGGGTGGAAGGGCATTCCAGGACATCGGGCCACAATCCCGTGAGCACTGAGAGACCTGCCCCGAGACCTGGGGAGGGAATCCGCCACGTTTCCAAAGGGACTCCCTCCTAGACGCAGGGCGAAGGGAGCGTGCCAAGTCACGCCGGCCGTCAGAGCGAACGGCTAACAGCTCGGTCCCCAGGAGGGGCTCGGGTCTCCCGGCCTTTGCCTGCGCTGTTCCCTCGGTTGGGAATTCCCAGTCCTCCTCCCGCATCTCCTCTGGGAAGTCTTGTGTGATTGCCTCCGAAGGTGGCCCAGCTCCCCTCACTCCGCCCACTCTTACCTCACTGTGGTCAGTGCCTGGTCTTGGCTGTGTTTGCTGCTTGGTTGGCTCTTGCTGTTGTGTGTGGTACTGAGTTCACTGTCACTGGGGTTATGCAAGCAAGATGGACAGTTGCTAGGTGAGGACACAGTGGAGGGAGTTCAAGCATCAGGTGGGGTTGGATTAAATGGTTCCAGGTTTCCTCTCAGGCAACAACCGACTCATCCTGGTTTCCTGGACTGTCCCCTGTGTGGCCCTGTGACTCCCGTGTGTGTCCTGGGAACCCTCGGTGCCGGGCAAACCAGGACCGCTGGTCAGCCTGGCTTCCTCCTAACTGACGTCTTTATTTTAAATCAAAAAAGAAACTAAAAGACAAAGTCAGACTGCACCTGTCTCTGGAACCCTAGAACTGCACCAGCCCCGCCCCAGAAATCCCCCTCCTCCCTTCTCCCCACCTGGCCCGCTCCCAGGACCCCTCGTGGGCAGGAGCTGGGGAGGGAAGGAACGAAGAAGGCGGAGCTCCCCAGCCTCCTCACCTGCAAAGTGGGGAGGAGTCTCACCTGTGGGATTCCGGTGTGGAGGATCAACTGAGATAATGCTGCCGCAGGACTCTGGGTGGGACCAGGAAGGGGCACCCCAGAGCGCAGAGGCCCAGCCCCGCACTCCCCCTGGAGCTGTAGCAGGTGCAGGCAAGGGTGGGGCCAGCCCTGCCTTGCTGGTGGCCTGTGGGCAGGTGGCGGGCCCTCTCTGTGCCTCTGTTTCCACATCAGTGGAGCACGTACAAGCTCCCCTTGTGTAGCCAGCCCTGGGCTGGGCTCTGGCAGGGGAGCCCACGCAGTCCTGCTGATCGGCCTGCGGCCAGTCTTGGGTGTGGCTTCGGGCTCCCTGGCATGGGTGGGTCCACAGAGGGGCTGCAGGACCCGGGCGAGAGGGGCGTGGCGTCAGACAGGCCTGGGTGCAACGGCACCTCCAGCAGCCCTCCTTGGTGACCAGGGCAAGGCTGGCGCTGCCTCAGCTCCTGACCTGGAGAGGGGAGGGGTGGGCCCTCCGGGGGCTGGGGTGAGGACGAGCAGCAGGGCCCTCCACCTCCCACCCTGCGGCGTCTGTCTGTCTGCCCGAGTCCCTCCAAACGGGCCCAGTGTCCACCCAGCTTCCTGTGCTCAGGCCGCTTCCCCTTCCTGCTCTGGTCCCAAGCCCCTTCCTGTTTGCTTTATCATGGGAACATGTGTTGGGAAAAACAACTCAGTTCCTTTGCTCTTGAGGTCACTGCAGCAGCCACGGGCCCAGGAACCTCTGCGTGCCGCCCGGGAGGCCAGGCTCTCCCTCAAAAGGCTCCAGTGCCCTTCACCTCCGCCCGGCCTCCCCGCCCTGAGCCCCATGGACATCCTCCTGGTCAGGCCTGGGAACTGAGCACCGCAGGGCTGGGGAGGCTCAGGCCTCCTCTGACCCCCACTCTTCAAGTGCCCCTCCACGGGCAGACTTGCCCCTGGCCACCCAGGCCTCCCCCCTGGGGGTCCAGCCACCAGTAGGGGCTGCCTAAGGTGGACAATGCCAGCAGGGTGACCCTGATTTCCTCGAGGGAAAAGGACGCACAGAAGAGGCTGCATTCTTGGCCAAGAAAGGACCTTGACTCCATGGGTCCCACCCCATCCCTGATTCGGAGGAATGATCCACCAGCCCGAAATACCCCCGAGTCTGCCCCCTCCCAGGGCTGGGCTATTTCTGGACGTCCAGGCGGAGATGCCAGAGGCTATCTGGAGCCCAGGGGTGAGGTCTGGGCCGATGTGTGGATTTAGGAGCCACTCACCCCAAGGGTGTTGGGGATAATCCCTTGGGTCGCACACTTGTCGGGAAGCCCGCTGGGGTCACAGGATCCTCTCCCAGAGGAAACCAGGTGCCCACGCACGTGGCGTGAAGTACTGGAAGGCCCACTGGCCTCAGCCCTTCTCACCCTGAGGTCCCCTCCAGGTGACCCTCCTCTCTCTCATAATCATCCAGGACCCTCCCCCTCACACCACACACACTGTGTTGGGGGGACACCTGAGCCGGACCCAGAGTAAAGGACACCATGCCCATTGGGCCAAGAAAACCAGAGGGGGTCGAACCCCACCCAGAACCTTCCCAGGTAGGCAACTAACTGTGATCCTCTGCCCGCCCACGTTGGCTGCCACTGAGGGCCCACAGGGCCACCAGGAGACTCCAGAGCCAGCTTCCTGCCCCAGCACCCAGACAGAAGAGAGAGGAAACCTCTCACCCAACCAGGATGGCCCCGTTCTCACCCCTCAGTCCAGGCAGGCCTCGCCCCCAGCCTGGCCTGGGCCACAAGCCACCCAGGGGGTCCCTGTCCCCAGCCTCTAGGCCACTGGGCCTGAGGGCATGGGAGGTGGCTTCCACTCTTTGCAAAGAGAATTTTAGGCGTTAAAGCAGCTCAGCTCTGGGAGTAACCGAGCATCCCCAGCCCTCCCAGGCTGCAGGCAGCTGCCCATTCCCGATGGCCCCATCACCAGACCCACGTCCATCACCAGGAGGGGTGAGGCCTAAGAGGGCATCGCTGCAGCCCCACCTGTGTGACAGTGCCCCTGCCACCCCCAGTGGCTGCCTGACCATCTGAGCCTTGATGGCCCCATATGTGAAATGGGGACGTAATGCCTGCCTCCCCACCCCCACCCCAGCTGTCAGTGGATGCCCCAGACCACACGCTCCTGGACCGAGTGGGGTTTATACCCTCTCGCCCTGACCCCGCCTCCACGAGGTCAGCCCCTCGCTGGACCCTCGTGGGTGGGGAGCACCACCCATTCTGCCCTCAGCAGACACGCGAACCAGAGCTCTGCGGTGCGGCGCCATCGTGTGGCAGTTCTGGGAACTGCATGGCCTGCCTCCCACCCCCCACGAGTTCTTCCGGGGAGGCAACGGTAATAAA
This sequence comes from Carollia perspicillata, assembly GCA_004027735.1. Classification (NCBI taxonomy): domain Eukaryota; kingdom Metazoa; phylum Chordata; class Mammalia; order Chiroptera; family Phyllostomidae; genus Carollia; species Carollia perspicillata. Next base: position 19,497 of record PVKM010024949.1, read on the forward strand.
GACCCCACCGCTGGGTCTGCAGAACTGACGCCGGCAGGATCTGTGCTAAGCACGATCCGCGTAAAATGCTCTTAATCCTCCCACCAACCCTAGGATGCGGGTTCTGCTACCTGTCCTCTCTTACAGACGGGGAAACTGAGGATCGAGCCTTAGTGACAGATGGGGAGGATTCAACCCCAGGAGGTTTGGCCGCAGGGCCTCGGTCTTCATCCCATCCATCCTGCCTGGAGCCAGGGGTTAGCACATCGGGGCCTCGGGGGGGTTAAAAAGGAAACTTTCCAGGCCCCACCCCCTAGATTGATCTGGCTGGCCCATAGGCCTCAGCTGTGCCGTCAGGTCTGAGAACCACCTGCCTGCTCACGGAAAGCCCCCTTTCTGGAAACAGAGAGGGTGGGGAGAAGCTTCATGAGGGCAGGCGGAGTGCCCGTGTTGCATGCCCCAGAGGCCAGACGCCCTGCCCAGCGGCTCAGGTGAAACCACTCCAGCCTGGGTGGGGGGCTGGTTCTGCCCCAGAAAAGGACCCCCAGTTGCACTGAGCACATCACTTCCTCCCCGAGCCTCGGTGTCCCCGTCTGCTTCGGGGGGAAGACCCCTTGGAGCTGCTGAGCAGGACGGCGGTGAGGACTGAGGGGCCAATGCCCAGCGACGGCAGCCCCAATCCACACCCTCCCCAGAGGGCAGGCGTGCACCCCAGGTGGTGGGCGAGGGCCTTGGTTCTTTTTGCACAACG
>PVKM010024950.1:0-20216 GCA_004027735.1 Carollia perspicillata
AGTTGACTTAGATGCAGCTTTCTCACCTTCCCAAAAGGATATTCTGTCACTCACTCTTTTGTATGTCTCTCTTAGCACTTGGTTCTTGGGAACCTCACCCGCTTCTTGGTGCAGTTGGACCCCAGACTCCTTCCAAGGAGATGTGTTTTTGGAAGCCCCAGGGAGCGACTCAGGACCCTCTGGTTCTATGGGAGCTTTCAGAACGTAAGTATCTCCTCCTTTGCTCACTCTCTCTGCTTTGTCAAAATTGACCTCTGTGTTTCCTCTGTCTTTTTCATAAACATGAAACTGGGGCTCTTCTTCACATAAGCTTCCAACATCCTTAATGTTGCATGGAGCTTGATGTGCTGCATCAGATCCCTTGACAGCACTGGTTGGGTGAGGTGTCCCATTTCCCGCTCCTGTGTTTTTTGAAGCTTCGCTATAGTCCATAGTTTTACTCCTTTGATTTGGACTGTAGATTTCAAATGGCTGCAATATGCCTGGACCTTCCTTGCCTTGATGGGACAAATTAATAGACTTGGGTTTGAGATTCGCATTACTGTCTCGGCACTTCCCAGAAAGCAGCACATTTCCCTCTACCTGGGACATTGCGTCGGATTCCATAGGCATGGATTTAACTTCGGTGGGTAATAGAGCCTTTGAGCCATTTCCTTTTAGAGTGATATCATCTGTCACCAAGGCAGTAGCAACCTGTGATTTCGAGTCTGCCTTTTCTTTGGGCTCTGTTCCTCGGAGACGTTGGAGAGATGACTTATTGTCATCTAAATGAGAACTTCGGTTAAACCAGTCTAGAACTTTAGATATGGAATCATCAGTTGTCTTCCTGATCTCAGTGGCATGTGGACCAGAGCGTGAGAATGTCTCATCTTTTAAGGTCTTGAGAGGAGGAGGCTTACCTTGCTGATGGTCTCTGGAACTGCGATCTGGTACCTGAGCGGGCTCAGGCTCAACATGAGACAGTGCATCTGCAATACAGAAATGCTTTTCTAAATAAGAAAAGAGCATGCTTAAAGAATTATTATTCAATCACTCGCATTATCTTTTCAAAAGGCACTTTATATTTACATGTTCCACACCATTAGCTGATTATATCAGCATTTTTCAGGGGTGATAAGGTAAACCATCCTAATTAAGATATTCTGCCAAAGATGTCCTATGCCAGTAAAGGAAAAGGTAAATGGAGATGCCCAGAAGTATGGGGTGTAGACCGAATTGGGAAATTTCTTTTAGGTCCTTGGTTTATTTTAAAAATTCATGTAAATTTTGTATTCTGCTCCACGTTACATTTATATATAATTTTCTCTCACAAATCATCTTTGCATAAAATTGACCTTCCAGGAAGACAGGCCATGTTAATTTTTATGACTCCACCTACCCACTAGCACACTCATAAACACTTGGGGTTTATACCCAAGGTTGGGGAACACAGACTTAGAATCTTTCAAGGAAGATTGAACAAGGAGTTCCCTATAGAATACCAGAACGAAACAGTGAGAATGTTTGTATTCCTGGGCCAGACTCCTGATCTATTAAACCAGAGTCTCGGAAGATGGGGCCCAGGAGTCTTTACGAACAGCTATCCCAGTGACTGTCTTGCATACTGGAGTTTCAGGACCATGATTGCAAGAAGCTCCTTCATTATCCCCAACTTCCCTCCTATAATTTGTGACTTGGAAGTAGTTTCAATGAGCCAAATAAACTAAAACAAGGACTGATGGAAAATTTGATCTCTACCTGACATTGGCTAACCAATGACTAGGAGGCTAGAGAAGAATATTTAAGTTCTTTCTAAGCCATCGAGAAAGAAGAGAGAGTCCTTTCTGAGCCTCAGTTACAGGGCACAGGGTACATTTAGATAAGGGAACTCAGACATTCTTCCCCTCTAGTTACGATTCAGGTGCTTCAGCATGTCTCCCTCTTCCTTAGGAATGCTAAGCTATGCAATACATGTTTCTGAAAATTATGTGAGCTAAATTTTTACTAAGTCAGCTACATTTCAAATGCACTAGAGGGCATATTATTAATAAAATTCGATCTTTAATTTTATTCCTCAACTCTGGTTAAATATGAAAACAACAAACTTTTATATAATAATTGACAATTACAGGTTATAGTAAATACTGGTTTCCTTCCTTATCTATACTTTGTACTATTAAATACATGTAATAATTATGAAATTTCTTTGAGAAATCTTTAAGAATTGTGTTAGACTCTTAAACAGAAAACTACTCAACGATGAAAAAGTGTTCGTAATATACTGTTGCTGAAAAAAAAAGTCTAGGCAGTACAAACATAATTTAAAGTTATATTCATGCCTAAAAATTATTGAAAGGCTCTACAATGAAAGGTTAGCAATAGTCACTGCTGGGTAATGACATCACATCACAGATATTTGTTTTCTTCTGTGTGCATTTCTTCTTTTTACTTCTGTCCCTCCACCCCTAGGTCCCACATATTTTAGCTTTTGAGGTACAGCACCATTTATCAGCTGTTGGCTCAATGCATCTGAGAGCATTTTTTCCTTTCAAATGTTTAGTAATGAAAGTTTGTTACTTTTAAAATAAGAATGGTTATTTTAAAAATTGGATGCCAGATAATGTTCTGTTTCCTTTAAGGAATTCTTTTGTTTTGTCCAGGATGAGCGTGACATTGACCATTCTGAAGTTCAGAGCTCAAGTCAAACCTTTATAGTTTGAACAGATTTTACCTTTTACTTGGCCCTAATTTTCTTTTTATGTTCCATATACTTTTTTAAAGATTTTATTTATTTATCTGTAGAGGGGAAGGGAAGGAGAGAGGGAGAGAACTAACAATGTATGGTTGCCTCTCCTGCGTCCCCCGCTGGGAACTGGCCCGCAACCCAGGCATGTGCCCAGACTGGGAATCGAACCTCGATCCCTTGGTTCGCAGGCCCACATTCAATCCACTGAGCTACACCAGCCAGGGCTGTGCTCTATATTTTTTACTGTATATTTCTGTGGTAAGCAGGAAAAAACAAGGTACTAATAAGTAAGCAGAACTTTGTTTACAAGCTCTGGGGTGAGACAGCCTGCCTGTCCATCAAAATGGGCCCAGCTGATGACTGATGTCCTCCTCCCAGTGTTCATGGTCAGTTGTGATTTAAAAATCAGAAAGCACAAGTAAGTAATTATTATGAAGTTTCAAAGATATTCTTTAAAAGCAGTTGCAGTTTGAAAAACAGTAAAGATTTGCCAATTTTTTTCTATGGAAAAATATTACCAAAGAAATATCCTTCATCTTTTGAATAAACATTTAAGTAAGCATCATCCAATTATTTGCTAATATTTACTCAAACTTTAATAATTTCCTTTAATATGAGTTCCTTGATTTCTTAAAGAAGTACCTGCTGGTTTTTAATTTTTAGGAAATATTCTGTTCTCTTCAAATGATTTTAAGTGTCCAGGGGAAGGGTGGTGAAAATGCTTTGTCCTTTAAAAAGTAGGTTGATCTGAACAAGTATGAAACTGTAGAGCTGAGGGAAGTGACCCTGGGTTAACTCACTATTGACAAATAAGGGAGAGAGAGCCAATGGATTAGAAACTTGCCTGTTGCTACCATAAATATTCTTGACAATAAAGAAATAATCATAGGGTTGGATGAAGACTTAGTGAAGATGGGAGAGTACAAGCAATGATTTTCATCATTGTTTCTGTTTTTTAAAACATAAGAATTATGAAGTAATCATGTAAATATGGGAAAGCAGTTTGAGGTATCCCCAGAGAGTTGTAGAATCTTCCAGAGAGAGCTAGTTAGCTGTTTGGCAAGAAAAAGCAGCATTCTTTTTGCCTCTCAACTCACACCAGCTGGAAGAGAAAGTTCCTGCAGAGCTTTTAAAGGCTAAGAACAAAGGCCAGAGGTCCTATGTAGACCAAAATTAAGTACTCAAAGTCTCATTTTCCATCCTTTGAGGATAAGAAAGTGAAGGTTCTCTTGAGATTAAAAGAGAAACCAAAGTTTGGTTAAATGGTAATTGACAAATTTGAATTAGATAAGTAATAATATATGGAATAATATATTTATTCCATAGAAAGGTATTAGCATATCTTTAATTCTTGTTCTGTATAAAAACCTTGATATAACTCCAAACATGGCAATTTGCTTAAATAATTGATATGATTACATTTTTAGGTTAAAGCATAATGGGCCAGAAACTGTGCTGTCCTGATTTCTTTAATTTTGGGGGATTGAGGAAAACCTGCAAACCCATTAAGAGGTATAAGCATTCCCCAGTGGCATCTGCTTGAATTCCAGCAGGAATGGCTAGGAGGCGAAGGGCAGCTTCCACTGGTGCCTGGCCTGGCCGTTCCAACCCCACTGGGTCAATGCTTATCGCCTGATAGTGACAACTCTCTTACCAGCAGGGCTTTGGGACAACTCCGATTCAAGCCTTGATAATTCCGATGATTTAGCTTTGTGTTCACTGATGGTGGGTGAGTTCTCACTGCACTGAGGTCTTGCCGTTAAAACCTCCGAGGGAGAAGGGTGCCCGTGAAGTGACAAAGAACCAGAAGTGTTTGGCTGATGTGTTTCATTTTTTAGTGCACTTGGGCTTGAGTCTGATTGATGTGAAGGCAAAGGCTTTCTGTATTGGGAAGACTTCAGGTCCTTCCAAAACTCATCCATGTCCCTGACATCTTCTGTTCCATTCTTCAGCCTCTCAGATTCTAAAACACGGAATTCCCCCACTTCCCGGCCGTGGATGAGCCCAGCCCTCTGCGGGAGTTCGTCCTTCACTGCGGAGAATCTCACGTGCTTTGATGGCTCCAGCGAGTTTGCGGAGGAGTCGTCTTCCAAACAGTGCTCCTTCTCAGAAATTCTCTCATGGATGGTTAGGCCAGGTGACACAATTTTGCTTTTGGGCTCGAAGTTCTGATGAAAGCGAACAGTTTCTGAGTCTGTGCTGCTGGAACTGGAGTTGCGCTTCAGGATGCCTCTTGGAGCTCCTCTTGCATTTAGGGAGTCTGTCCTCTGTCTAGGAAAATACTGCTTATCATCCTGCTTTAACTCATGTGATTTGTGGATCATTTTCCTGGCCTTGGGGATTGGAGCTTTGATCTGGGATCCACTCTCAGGGCCTGGAAAATTCTGCTTTGGTTTCTCCAACTTCTGGGTTGAAGTAGCCAGGATAGACGACTTTTCTTTTGTCCCTGATAATTCACCTGAAATTTATGACATATTAGATGATATTTCAAGTGAAGAGTAATATATAATTTAACATAGTTAAGAAAAACTTAATCTATATATAGCAAAAATATTAAAATATTAAAGACAATAAGTATGTAGTATAAATGCAGAACTAATTAAAAAGACTTTTAAAATGCATGCACATACTTCACTGAACTATACATTTGAGATTAATGTGCTTTTCATACATACTTTGTGGTATTTTATACTCAATAAAAAAGTTTTTAAGAAAACAATTTGAAAAAATGCCTCAGGGAGGGGAAGGAAAACACAGAAGTCACTTAAAAAAATGTATATATGGAAACCAGAAAAAGAAACTCAATTAAAAAAAAAACAAAACTCAATACCTAAAACAAAAATTAACTTTGTCAAATGTTTAAAAAAGTAATATATTCCCGTGACTTTTTTCTGTATAATATTTATGCTATGTAAAGTATTCCCAATGGAGAGAAATATTAATATTAAAATGGGCTAATTGAAAGTCCTAACTTCAGTTTCAATTGGTGATTTTCTACCCCTTACCCAATCTTTAATGTTTGTGAAATGTTCTTAGTTACTTTCTATTTTTTATGTTTTGATTTGAAAGAGAGAGAAACATCGATTTGTTGTTTCACTTAGTTATGTATCCGTTGGTCGATTCTTGTATGTGCCCTCATTGGGATCGAACCTGTAATGTTGGCATATCAGGACAATGCCCTAACCAACTCAGCTACCCAGCCAGGGTGTTCTTACAGTTACTTTTGAAGAGATTACATTGTCTAGTATTTCCTTTTAATGGTATGGAAGAATGGTGACATTTCATAAGAGGCAGACTTAAATTACTAGTCACAAACCTGACCTAATGCCCCTGAGGGACTGGGCTGACGATTACAGATGAGAGGATCATAACATTATCAAGTAGCCCTTTTCTTCTGAGGCAAACTTTTAATTGTCAGCAGAACTGGGTCTGCATATGGTAGACATCCAATAAAAGCTGTTAAATGAGTGACTGACTGCCTGTGGTCAAAAAATTTCCCAGTTCAGCTTCAAGGCTGGAATGCACGATCCTCTGGCTTCCAAAACGTGTGCTTCCTTCCTTCCTTCCTGGGAAACCAATGGGCAGAGCAGAACAACAAAACCACCAGGACCTTTCACTTTCTCTCAAAAGTTATTTTAGTCAAAAGAACTCTGAGAATTTCCCTTCGTCTACAGATAGCAGAGATAAAAATATCTAGTCTATAAAAATAATATTTACCCTCTTTTGAAGTCTGAAAGAAACCAGTCCTTCCATTTTCTGACTGCTCTTTCTTGATTTGTTGAGATAAGTGATCTTCTGGCAACTTGGAGCTATTAAACGGATTCTTCCTTTGCTGGGGGAAAAACACTGTTTATTAAACCCATTTTAAATGTCATAACAACAACTCAGTGTTAGCAAATGCCTATTATCTCCAATATTTGATTGTCTTACCCAGTAAATTCTATCTGGCATGTTTGAAAAATGTCTGTGCTGGTTAATCAGTTTAGCATAGAATTACTATATGAGGTCTGTCCAGAAAGTATCCAGCCATGCACTATGACAAATAGAGACATTCACTGATTAGATATAAGATACAAGAAACGTAGGACAGTGACGTCTCTGCCACCTTCAAATTAGGCACCTTGGGACCTCACACAGTTAGTTCTCCCAGTGTCTCTTCCACTGTTCAAAACACTTTGTAAAATCCTTTGTTGGAATCACCATCAGCTGCCCTGTCATGTTTTCCTGAATCTCATCAAAGGTCTGAAATCTCTTCCCTTTCAAATGTGATTTTAGTTTTAGGAAAAGCCAGTAGGTTTCGGAACCCCCAGATCAGTGTCTAGTTCTCGCACTGTCAGTAGCCAATCTTTGTTGATTGCAGCCCATACATGTCCAGCATTTTCAGGTGCTCTGCTTGCTGCAAATCCTTCCAGAAGGTGGATCACTTTCAACAGATTCTCGACCACCTTTGAAGCATTTGTGCCACACTTTTATTTGTGCTGCCCTCATTGCATTGTCCCTGAAAGCCTTCTGAATCATCTGAATGATCTGAATCATTCTGCACAGGAATGTTCAAGCTTAACACAAAACTTGATGCAGATCTATTGCTCTACTTGCTCAGTCATTTTGAATGGGACAGCCACACAGTACACATGCTCATTCAATGTGGCCTACTGCCCCCACTGACTAGTACAGTGAAGTCATCATTGTTCACACATGCACATTCCAGTCCACTCTCCTTGGCTGCCAGGTTACATCGATGTTGTGCAAAATATTCTCATTATATTAACAATGGCTGGAGTTTTTCCAGACAGACCTCGTATATGTCACACAAAAAGGTAAAACTATTATATAAATACACTCAATTCCAGAGTTCTACAATGTTAGACAGAACCAGGGATTCAAATTTATATCTCACATTTTATAAAAGTAAGAAAACTTAGGCCTGGATATATCAAAGAGATGATTAAGGTCAAGGTATACCTGACACTCTAATAAGGACAGGTTCCCTACCAGTGCTCCTTCTACCAATGAGACTCTCATTGTGCTGGATTAAACCTGTCCTAAATATAACTGTAATCAGCCTTTTCTATAAAGATTTAAAAGACACTTGTCAACGCATCTTAAATTATTTATAGTCAGTATTATGATTACCAACTCTAATGAAGAAAGGATATCGGTAAACAGAAGTTTTTAAATTAATATAAGACTAAGTATCAATGTTTACTATCTATAATTTCATAAATTGGCAATCCCCTCCCCCAAGCAGACCTCTAACAGAGGGTCAGGAAGCAATGAATAGGGAAAAAAAACTGACATGGCATAAACAAGCCACGCTCCATAAGCTTAAAAGCAGCAGCGCCAAATAGCTTCAGACTTTTTATTCTCTAGGGCAAAAAATCTGGGTCTTCAGCATGATATACCAACAACATGGTACTCATCAACTTTCCCACCACACAGGTGATTCTTATATTAAATAGCAAATATTATCTATATTTGGTACCAAAAAGTACTACAAAATCCTCTTTATTTCATGGTGCTTTGAAAAAACGAGAAGAATGGAATTCCCCCCCAAAATGCGATTTTTCAAAGCCTGAGTCCAGTCTACCTTAGCTGGAGACACGGCTGAGCTCCTGGAGTTTTCTGGAGACATAGCAACCACAGTGGAGGCTGGATTGACCACGCTGGAACTGCAAAAGAAACAATAATTCAGAGAAGAAAGCCTCGCCCTGTTAGGGAAGCACAAATCATGTCTCTGAAGCCAAACATCATGAAGGCAGGGAGGGAAAGAGAGTTGAGCCTAGAAATGATGAAGCACAGAAAATGGCAGAGCAGAAATAAAAGACAGGCATGAGACAAGAAATAAACAATCCCCCAGAAGCCCCGAAGTTTATATCACAGAACCAGGCACACCAGGGGTTCACCACTGAAATTTGTAGAAATGAACTTGTCTCAAAGTAAAAAACTAACATCAGATGCAGACAACAGTGACCGAGTGGTCTCAAGGAAGGAACGTTGCTGAAACATGGCTTCAAAGAGTTTTAGGGCCTCATCATATAGGCCAGGGCCAGAATTGGCAGTGCTTGTTCTAACTCAGGTAGCAAATACCAAAGAGGAAACTCAGGTGACGCAAGTGACTCAGCAAAGGAACAGAAGAAACAGCAGATCTAAGAGATTCTGTGCAGGAAGGCGGGAGGGTTTGGGCAACTCACTAAGAACTTTCAGCCCAACTCTCCAGGCTGGCCAGGTGAGTTCTTGTTCATATACAAGGGGGATAAAGACCAGCACAGCATCCAGCAGATGCTGGGAGGTTAGAACCTGGAGATGGCTTAGACCATGATTCCCTACTGCAAGGACAAGACAGACCCAGAGTGAGAGTACAGTGAGAGGGAATGGAGGAAAGTGAGCTGAGCAGGCTCTCCCCTGAAAAGCCACTCCCTTGGCTATTGAGTAAGAAGGGCAAGAGAGGGTCGAAGTATTTCTGGATGGGGAAAAAACCACCTGCTCAGACTTCCTGCTCCAGTGGCCTTGCCTCGCCTCGGGCATAAGAGGTGAGGTCACTGTTGGCTGAACCACAATGCTGTATTAAACTCCACCAGTTCTCTCTGTGGCATCACCAACTCAAGAGTATGGAAAATACCTCAGAGGGTGCTGGCTTCCCACCAGGCAGCAAAGGCCCTGGAGGCTGAGGAGGAGAGTAATTTGCCCCTGGGCGATGAAGCTTGACCCAAGATTATTATCAAGATTGCGGGCTAGAAGTTCCTGCAGCTTCATTTCCTTTCTTTCCCTCTGCACTTCAGCTGTCATTTTTTTGTAGAGTTAGTCCCAGGAACAGGCTGAAATTTTGAGGTAGCCATTCTTCCTTTTGTTCCCCTCCTCATTGCTCCAGAGAGGAATTACAGGAGATGAGGCAGATCTGTATAAAATACAGTCTGAAGGGGGGAAGGATGGGGCGGGGGGAAGGGAAAGAAACAAGAGTGAGATCTTACAATGGAGCCAGAATTAAGGCTAATAGACAAACACATTGCAGGAGGCTATTCTCGAAATGGACGGGCACACACTTGAATCAAGTTATCTAGCAGCCAGTGTGAAGAAAGAAGTCTGGTCACTGACAAGAGCTCACAGCGTCTATACAATAAAACAAACAAACAATCGATAGCTCAGGACTAGAAAGCAATTCCTCTTGAGTGTCATTTTAAGAAGCGGTGAGTGATGTGAGGAGCCTTATAGAAGGTGCCATGCTCAGTTCCTCAGAGTGTTCTGTATCACCCCCCTTAGTCATTATGGCAGCCGCATAATAATTGGAAGTAAAGAGCCAGGTCTGATGGTCAAGGGCTCCATGGAACACTCATCTTCTCCTGCCATCTTCCTCCTCTCCCCTTCCCACTCACCAAGAATAAAGGATAAGGAGAGTCTCTAGTTCTCCTCTCTCTGTTCCCTAGAAATCCAGTCCTTAATGCTCATCTTGCATGTCGTGTTGTCCCCTCCTTCCTAGAGATAAAACCAGTCTCTCTGTTACTAAACTCTACCCAGCTATGTAATTCATGTCTATTCTGTAACCTCACCCTGTGTATATATATATCTTACTGTTCATAGTAAACTGGAAGGACCCTCAAGAGGGTCTCCACTACCTTCATATCCCCGTAATGCCTTGTACGGTGCCTGCCACACAACTGGTGAATGACTAGACAAATGAAGGCAACCGAGCCAGTGGCAGGGAAGGCGGCAGCGGTGCACAGGTGACCATGTTTTGTTTTATTTTTTTAAATTCATGTTATTTGTCAAACTACAATGACCCACATTGTGTACGTTTTAAACAAAATGTCTTTGTCCTGCTATTCAGAAAGCAAAAGAATGGAAGGCATGAGGCATTCAGAACAGATGGTCAGACACCAATTACAGTACCAGAAACACACAGAATTCACTGGATTACCTTGTAGTCGGGGTGGGGGGGAGTGGGATGAGAGCAGGATACCTGGTTAGCTGCAGTTTACAAGTCTGCTTAATTTAAAAATTTTAAAACGAGAGTCTTATGTCTCAAGCTCTATTTCTGAAAATACAGCTGTTTCCTAGATTAAGCTCTGGCTTTGCTTCTCTCAAGGAAGACAACAGTGTTTTGCGTGCCAGTCTTTTATTGGGCAGCACCAGTACAGTAATCACCTTATTCTCAGCTGATCTTCGCAACATCCCTGTTAGGTATATGTCCTTCACCTTGTTTTCTAGTGAGAAAACCGAGGCCAGGACAGGTTAAGGAACTTGCTCGATGTCACAGTTCATTGTGAAAGAGGTGGGGGTTTGAACCAAGGACATCTCACCCTGACTCCAAAGACGATCATCATAATGGCTCAGCTATACTGCCTGTTTCTGGCATCAGTAAAGCGGTGGTTTATGGCCAGAGGACTGGAGTAGAGTCCGGGTGAGTCTTCTTTCCAGTGACTCTTACATCTGTTACTTCCTGTCCGCCTGTGTATTAACCTCACATCTGACCTCCTGACTCCAGAGTTCCATTCCCCTGAACCATTCAGCATTCCACCACTAAGCTGCAATGGTCTGAAGCACAATGCAGTCTCTGTCCCTCTTCTACCAATTACCTTTCCCTGGATCTTCAAGGCCTGGGGAATAAAGTCTAAATTCCCCAGAAAGGAAATGGAAATGTTCCACCATCTCCTCAATATATCTTCCCACTCCTTCTGTTGACCCTTCGTGCCAAACGAAGTGGCCTATATACCTGCGGTCCCCAGACCTCGCTGTCTCTGCAGTCTCCACTCAACCTGTCCCCCAGCTCCTCCCTCAAGGGTCTGCCCTGTTCTCCTCACCAAATCCTTGCTTTCGTCTTCAAGCACACTCCAAACCTCACCTCCCTTTATGATGCTGCTCCTGTGTCTCAAATCTTACAGCATATTTTATTGGTATTTTGGATTGGGAATTCACTCCCTGCCTGGCCCTATTTGCTGTCATGTGATCAGATATTCTTAGATGGATGCATTATTTTGCTAAGAGCATGTAGCCTCTTTACAGCCAGATACTGTGTCTTTTGTGTCTTAGAATCCCTCTCAGAGGGCAATAGACTGTGTCTTGCACATAAAAGATATTCAGTATATCCCACAAGATGAGTTTTTTAAATAGTAAAGCATGCCAATTCTATACCCTATACTCTGTAGTTTCTTTCCACAGGCACCCTTAAGAAACTCCCTGCACACTAGAAGGAACACTTCGACAAAATTGTTTATTTCCTTAACAGGATTATTAAAATATTAGATTGTGACTCTGGCATTAGGATTCCCCTCCTAAAAGTGTCTGCATTTTAATGCAAACCTTCGAAGACTGAAATTAAAAAATAATAATGTTAGGTACTGTGGCAGGGACTCGGGGGAAGTGGTAGGGCTTTACAGAAGTCTTAAAATCACACCACGTAAGCAGTCAGATACTCTATTCATTTCTATGTCCAGCCATAAAGTGCTCCAACTGTCAAAGTTTAAAAAGCTTTTGAACCTTAACCAGTCTTTCTCTCTAAAACAGTGAAAAATAACAGCACATATATACCTTCTTCTGATGTATTTTCCAGCTTAAATATCAGGAGTGTCTAAAATCAGAAGGAATCCTGCAAGTGATTTTCTTCCCACGTTTTTTGGTTGCTGCTGATCCCTCCCTTTGGACGGTGAGCTTCTTGAAGCTACTGCGGCAGCTCACCCCCAGCACCCAGCACCAAGCCTGCACATGCTACACTCAAGGCATCCTGAACACGTGAATAAACAAATGAGGAAACAGCTCAGGGATAACTCAAGGGAACAACATTAGGAAATATGCTATACCAAGTCTTTCAAGTCAGTCTTTTTTTTAAAATAAAATATTGCTTCTTTGGTGCTACCACACTTCATCCTACAAATTTATCTAACACAAATATTCTCATCCAAGTACAGGGCACTGTGATGCACAAAGAAACTATTCCTACCACAACTGATTTGGGTAAACCCAAGACCCTATACAATTAAGAACAATTCTTGTAAGAGCTCAATATAAATGGCTCTGTGGGGCAGGCCTCCAGGAAATGAAATGGCCACATCACTGGATTGCAATCAATCCAAGGACAAAAGATCAAATGCATTGTCCATAGATGGACTCATCAGAAAAGAAGCTCAAAACTTCCATCCAGACAGGCTGGCGTTATTGCAAAGTCAAATATTCCTTAGAATGGAATGCATGTTAGATCTCTTCAAAGGAGAAAGGAGGCTGCCAGGCAACTGAGGGATGTAAGATGGGAAGGATGTGAGAGGAGGAACCAGAAGAGAGAAAGAACTGGGAAGTTTGCAACACACTGGAGAAATTTTTTTTTTAAGAGGCCTTAGGCTGGTCCTGTCGGTGGCCACAGAACTAATACAATATAAGTTACCAGAGGGTTACCTGTCCTCACAGAGATCGTCTTAAAGGAAGAGATAGAGAGAGAAACTAAAAGGTCAGTCCCCTTCCAGGCTGATTCAGACCAGAGAAGCATCAACAGTCCTGCTCAGTAGAGAGGCTACTAGACTCTCAGTGTTTCCCGGAGCACCCAAACACATTTTACAGAATATATCATCATAAGTAACAAAGGAGGGGCTTCTCATCCCAGAACACGCCTACCTCTATAGCCAGGACACATTGTACCTCATTTATGGACCGGGTCCTGACCACAGGAAGAGAGCACCTCACATTACCATTCTGTACGCCCCACCTTGGCTCAGTCCTGCAGTTTATGTACATGTTCTACAATAATTTGGGGGGTGGGGCATGATGTGCGGTTCATGGACCAGTGCCAGTCGTGAACTGTCTGTTGCTATTCATGATGAGGTAAGCACAGAAATAGAAAGAAATGCCTTAAAAAACACACAAAACAAAACACTAGTCCTTTACCACAGATTTTTCCAATGCCATCCACAGTCTGACCGACACAGCCTTGCTGAAGGTCTTTAGCCAGAACTAGAACTGTGAGCATTTGGAGTTTTCTCATTCTCTTCTCCTCTGTCCATCAAACCTCTCTCTGCTTCCTGGAGTGGCAGGTGCAAACAAAGGCGAGTTCCAAACGAACACAGGTAGCTTCCAGTGGTTGAGTACATGCTCAGTACCCACAGTGGTTTCATTCCTCCCACACAGAATGTCCACAGAGGGGCACTCACAACAGAAAGAAGGAATCTAGCCAGGAAGACCATTAGAAAACCTCCTTCAGAAACTACAATATCCAGTCACTGTTACCTCACACTCTCTGACTCCTGGCTAAGGAAATATTGACAGGTATTGAGTCATTCTATTGAAGTTCACTTAGTCTGAAAGTACAATCCCCAAAATACACTTAACACGCCCAGTTCCCAAAGGTTAAAGTATAGGTGAGAAACACTGCAGGAACCTGATACTGAGCAAAGTAGTGGTTTCTGAGGAGGAATGGAGGAAGTCAACGACAGCTCCACCTACAGTTCTGGGTGATTACCACCCACACCAAGTAATGAGCAAAGCATGCTGGGTACATCTAACATTCTTAATCTTGCTTTCTGAACCATACCTCATCTATATTATAATGACTTAATTTTGCCACTTGGAAATTGCCAATTTTCTTTCTTCCTGAGAAGCGCTCAGTGGTTCCCACACCGCATTTTATTTCATCTCACAGCATCCTGGTGAGGCAGCTCTGTCCCGATCAACAGATGAGACCTGAAAGACTCACGAGACCCTAAAGGTCACACAAGGAAGGCAGAAAACAGTGCGGACAAAAAGTTTGGAAACTCAATAGCCTCAGGTTGAGGAAGGGGTGGGGTAATACCCACTAGCCCCCATGGGGACATGAGGAAATGAGTTGGGCTATCAGGCAGTGGCCCCTCTGTTCCTCAGGCCCTCTGAGATGAAGTGAGTTTCTGGGAGAAGGACAGGAAGTCTGACCCCCATACTACTGTGCAATGAGCTAAGTTCTTCGAAACCCCAAAATAGTCTCTTTCTGTGGTGCTTGTACCCTCTTCCCTCAGTCAGTGCTCTGGTGCCCCTCCACCCCCATCAAACCTGGCTCTTAGGAGCTGCTCTCAGCTCCTTGGTGGTTATCTAAATGACTGTATTTCCACTCCCAGAGTTTGTATTATTTAAGGTCTCATCCTTCCCTACAGAAGGAAGGCGGGTATTCACCCCATTAGAGAGGTTGCAGGCGGCTGGTAACTGGAGAGTCACTGAAAGGAAAGAAGTAGGATATTCTTCACACCCTTTCCTGAGCTTCCTGAAATAGCTGTGTGTACATGAGAGCCCACACTTCCATTCCTCGAGCATCTGCTATGCCTTGGGCCCCCCTGACTCAGTGAGTCCCGCCAGTGAATCCATCAACTTTATCCCAGTTGGAGACTCTGAAGGGAACTGTCTTCCCTGAGGAGCTAGAGATAAAGTGGAACCGCCCTTCCACCAGGGGTAACAACCATACCTCCAAGTGATGAACACCAGCAGGAAAAACCTTAAATACCTAAAAGGTCATCATCATGGCTCAAAATGTTTGTGGCATTGTAGCCCCACATCAGCCAGACGATGACATGTATGGAAAACACCAAAAATCAAGACGGAAACATTGAGGACAATGTACATCCTTAAGAGGCCAAGTATTCTGCATCCATTATCATTAATTCTCACCACAGCCTTGCCTGGTGTAGATTATCATTCCTGTTTCTAGTTAAGAAAAGAGACTCAGAGAGGTTAAATGACCTGTCCATGGTCAAACGGCTAATAACTGGTATATTCAGGATCTGAATTCATATCGCCTGGTTCGCATGCTTGAGCATCTTCCATTGTATCAGGCTGTTACAATTTGGTCATAATTCATCTCTTCCCTGAAGTGACTCACTCCCCTATATTCACGTTAGAGTACCTCTTCATTCTACCCTAAGCGAAAATCCTTAGTACAAAATAAAAAACAACTGTTGGCACTGAAAGAAATCACCACTTAATATTTTAATTTGACTTAATATTCAGATTTGTTAGACATTCTGGAAGCTGGGACACAGTACTACCCAGGCTTTGCTTACGTTGGGGCACAGAATTTTCTCAGAGATGCCCCTTCCCTGCACCATGAGGACCGTCTAGCATATGCACTAACAGCCTGCTATTCTGCCTGCACAGCACACCAAGCCATGAATGCCGCAGGCAGCCGCTCTCCCCACAAGTGCCTGGTCTTACCTGGGGCTTGCTGCTCCTACATCTTCTTCTGGCTCTTCTACAACTCCGGCTAGTTCTGGGGGAAGGAAAGCATCTTTGTTGACATTATTCACCCAGCTTTCCTTTGCCCCGTTTTCTCTGTCCTCACTCTGTGCAGCTGAAACAGGAAACAATAAAGACAGATAGGTTATCTCTCACCTCCGTGACCTACAAACTCATATCATCTCTTATCGCTGAAGGCTGGAACCTGAATTTCAGGCCTTCCCTGAGTGTCAAGGCAATCACCAATGTGTCTGAGTATTAGGGATCAGAATTATATCTGCGAGAAAAGCCAGTAGATTCCTCTGATATTAGCTCCCCACACCCCCACACCCAGCAAAGTCTCGTGAGAGCACTGCGCAGGTAACTCCAGAGACAACTGAAGCAAAATTCTGACTGCCTCTAGGTGAATCTGACCCAAATTGGGTCAGGACTGGATATGTGCAGCCAGGCGACTCGGAGGACAGGGAACCCTCATTGGAACAGAAGCACCATCATCACCAAACATTTACTGAACTTTTACAATGTGCCTGACTTGAGGCTGAGCTCTGGAATACTGAGAGGAACAAACGCTTTAGAATGTTCCCCTCTACTACCTTGTCTTCTCCCCAGTCTCTACACACCCACATTCTACATACTTCTTAATACCCAGCTCAGATGCCAGGACCCTATAAAACCTCTGTGCTCGCTCTTCAGGAAATACCCTCTTTTGCGTCTGAACATCCAGGGCTCTTGACCTGCTCCTCTCAGATGATAAGCATCAGCGGAGTGAAGGCAGTGCCATGGACAGAGCTGAGTTCTTTGCGTGTATTCTCCTGTGAGGAGGGAGTGACTTTCCAAGTTTGCGGATTTGAAAACTGAGGATCACAGAGTTCTAGAAACTTACCCAAGACCACATAACCAGTAAGTGCCAAGAATACTTTCACCAGTGTTAAGAAGATGAAGCAATAGAAAGGCTTCCAATTTCCGTATATACTCACACTCCAGGGTGGCATTCCCCACGTCTCTTTATAGTATAAGCCCAGTTTTTTCAATTGCAAAATGGAATCCACAGTACTAACCTGTACCCCTCACGATTCCTGAAGATCTGGATGGTTTTGAAAATCAAGAGGCCTGTGAGCAATGTGTGGTCCATACCAAGCAGGCAGCCTTTCCCTATAAGGAGTGTGGCTCTTTCTTTCCGAAAGACTGAAAGCCCAGCTCTGCCATTTGCCAGCTATTTGACCTCGGGCATATAGAACTTTACATACCCCATATATAGAATGGAGATAATAATACGTATCTTACAAGATTGCTGCTACAATCAGAAATAAGAGAGAGTAAATGTCCATCATATATTAGGTGCTCAAAAGGTGATAGTTATTTTCGTTATTGAGTACAGGCTACAGCTAGGAAGGGTTTGTTCTCAGGGATAAAGATTTACACTGACTAGTCTATAGTTACAATGCACTAGGGAAATATTTAAAGAACTCAACAGAATTCTTAAAAAGCCCTCAAAATACTGTCTTTAGAGTACTTTAAATAATGTACTTGGTTGATTAAAGAAGTATCAGATGTCAAGGTAATTAAGTGGGAAGGCTAATCTCTTTCTAAGTTCTTCACCCTACTCAGGAGAAAAGGTTCTTCATCTTCAGAGTTAAAAAAAAAAAGAAAAGAAAAGAAAAAAGAAAGGTGGCCCTGGCCAGCGGCTCAGTTGATTGAAGCATTCCCATACACCAAAGGTTGCAGGTTTGAACCCCAGTCAGGGCACATACCTAGGCTGCAGGTTTGATCCCTGGTTGGGGTACATATGGGAGGCAACCAATTGATGTTTCCCTCTCTCTCTTTCTCTCCCTGATCCCTCTCTTCCTTCCTCTCTCTCTCTAAAATCAATAAATATATCCTCAGGTAAGAATAAGAAAGAAAGGAAAGAAAGGAAGAAAGAAAGAAGGAAAGAAAGAAAGAAAAGAAAAGGAAGAAAGAAGAGGTGGTAGGTCCTTATAATCTCAATTGTGTGGCTACTACTACTCACCACGGCATCTAAGGGGCTTCCTTTCTCCTTCCACACCGCACTGAGTCACTCAGCCCCACCTCATCCAGTCAAATGCAGAGCAAGAAAAGTCTGAGCCAGAGGGCTACACATTATGAAAAGTGTACACTTAAACAATATCCCTCAGCAGATTTTCATAATAATTTCGACATTTCCCTTCTCCCGACTCCTCCTTCCCAAACAGAGGCTGCCTCTGACTGTACTAGGCCCATCAGCTCACCTGCTACCTGGAGCCTCTTCTTCCTCATGGATGCTCTGACGATATCAGTGCCGTGGATTTTGTCTCTGTGCCTTTTTGCCTTCGCTTCATAAAACCACTGGCCACTCATATTCTTCAGCTGCTGGCCATCCTTAATTTTTTCAGGCAGATGTCTACAAAAGGAAAAGAGCTTTACTTTGCTGAGAACCCACAGTAAATAAATGAGTTCACTGTGAAACTGCATAGAGCAATTTGTAAACAGCCAAAATGAAGCTCTTGATGTCTTGGAAGATTCCACAAATCTCCCAGATGACGAACAAACATATGTTCCCCACTGACTGAGAAGTCAGAGAAGCCAGGGCCAACATTTTTTTAAAATTCAAAGATTTAACCCATGATCCCCAGATGACGCCTGAAAATTTCTCAAAGGCAGATCCACTTTTTGGCCACAGTCTTCTGTGTGCACTGCTCACATGCAAATAACCCAGGGAGAGATGACATATTAAGCTTCCCTAAGCCGCTGTATCCTTATCTGTAAAAAGGGGTTAATAATAGTAACCCACCTCATGGTGTTGCTATGAAGATTAAATTAGTTTATGCGTGTCAGCCACCCTCTGCACACGCCTGGCACCTAATAAACACTCAATGACTAACCGGTGAGGTAGTTATCAGCTTATCAGGCCTTTCCTTTTCAGTGACATTTTCCTGGAAGCTTTTGAGAGACAGTGCATGATGTCCCTGGTTAGGGAAATGAATGCTGGAAAGGCAGGCGGGAGAATCAAGAAAGATCACATTTATGGGGGGCAGGGGGTGGGGGGATCAGTGGAAGCAGGGGCAGAGGCAAATTCCTTTTATGCAGATACTGCTTTGAAGGGTTCCACACTCTCTGAAAAGCTAAAATTTAATTAACCACCCAAGTACTGCCCTCTGAGACACTCCTAATTTATCCTGGCTGGAAAAACTGTGTTCTTCTTCACAGATCTTTTCACCTCTGCATCTCTATCCATCTCAATAAAATGGGAATCACAAAATCTACCTTTTCTTACTCATAGAGATGCACTAAGAATAAAGTAGAATAAAAGCCTTAAGGAGACTCTGAACTCTTGGAAGATAAGGTGCTACACAAATCCAAGAAGGTTTTATGACTGTTATTCAATACATATGCATGCTTCCCAAAGTAGTGAAGCTAAGTTTTAGCCAGAGAATGTGCATAGTGGCCACCCCCAGGGGGCAGCAGGGCTGGGCATGAGAACTGGGAGCGGGAGGAACAGGAGGTACAGTACCCTGAGCCTCTCCCAAGTGTGCTTGGAGAGTGTCTTTCCACCGGGAGCCCAGCTCTCTGCCGGGACTTCCTCCGCTCTCCCAATCCCCGAGGAGGAAGTGACCCTACCCCAGACATGCCCCATCGTCACCCTTGGACACACGGCCATGGCTGCCCATCACCAAATCTTGACAGGGATCACCTATCTGGTGCATCACCAGACAGGTCATGGTTTTTAGTAAATGTTTCTAATGGTTTCCCACTGCCTACATTTTCAGTAGAGCAAACTACCCCCTGGCTGCCAATGGAGTTTTCGCCTTTTGCTCCCTAAAAGACCAACTTCGAGTTTAAGTCCAGAAAAGATAAGTCCTTCCAGCTTTCCCTATTAGAGAGTGAGCCCCTACGGTCAGGGTCTGTACTCAGTACCTCTTTGCTTGTTGTGTGAAAAACAGTATGTATTTTATGCAGTGCTTGTGGAGTGAAGGTATCACATGAGGCCCCTGACCGCCTGGCTTAAGGCTATCTATTTGGATTCATTTTCCAGCATTTAACCCCCATGCCTCACTTGCCAGCACACTAGACTTCTCACTGCTGCCCACACTGCTCCTTCATGATCCCCGTAAACTTTAGAAGCAGGAGGGTATGGCAGAAAGACTGTGAGCTTTGGAGTTTCCCCCAAACTAGACTCAGATCCTAGTTCTGACCCTTCCTGAATGGGACCTCTGGCAGGTCTCATAAGAGACCTGGACCCCTCTAAGTGTCAGTCTCCTTGTTTGTAAAGCTAGGGGAAAATAAGACCTCCTCTGCAGGACTTTGGGGATGATCCAATGAG
>PVKM010024951.1:0-20219 GCA_004027735.1 Carollia perspicillata
GTCTACCTTGTGGTGGATATTGTTCCTTGCGATGTAAGAGTGTGATACAAGGTCCCAAGACTCCGAGAGTCCCCCAAATGCTGGGACCATGGAGGGAAGTGTGAAGTCCCAGGCAGGGCTGGACAAAGCTCAGGAAATCCTGAGACTGCGCATGGGCAGGACCCCGCAGGATCCAGTTTGTGTGGGTTCCACTTTAAGAAGCACGGCATGGCGTAGTGGAAGGGGAGACCGAGTCCCAGCCCTGCCGCCAGCGGACGAGGTGACCTGGCTCTTCACATCTTTGAGTCTCAGTTTCCTCTGTAAAACGAGCAACTGGATGACCTCTGAGTCCTCTTCCAGCTCCAACAGCCTTCCTTATGAACCTAAAAGTGTATTGTTAAGTGACAAAGTGCCTAGACCTTGCCATCGAAATGACTCAGGTTCAAATTTTAGTTCCACTGTTGTGTGGTCTTAGGCAGGTGACTTAACTTCTTTAAACATCAACATTTTCACCTGCAAAATAGAGAAAAATTGTACTGTAAAAGGCCGTTGCTGAGGTTCAATGGCATAATATCTCAACAGTATTCAGCCTAGAGATAAATAAATGTGAGTAATTGCTCCGTCTGCCATCTTTTTCATCACCCAGAACAAAGGTCTGAAGCCCAGTTAGATAATTCCTGCCTTAAGCTACGTGTCATATAAAGCTATCTTCATACAAAGCTTATAGGAGTCGCAGGTGAGCTATCTGATTTTAGGACTAGGAAAAAGTAGAGCGCTCTGCTTTTCATTCTAGCTTGGATTTGTTAACAACACAAGGATGGAATAGCTCGCTGATTGGCTTTAGTTTGACCCCACTACTTAGTCCCTTGCTCTGTGAGTTCCAACTTAGATGGATCCTCCGGCCTGTGGCCTTAGCCTGAAATCCCAGCATTCTGCCTGATTTATGCCAAATGGCATTTCCTTGCAAGACTGGAAGTATTATTAAAGAATCGTGAAGCTAGGTAAGGACCAGATAAGAGGAAGCTTCGTCTTGCCTGCACATCAACACCATTAAATGCGTTCTCACAACGATCGAGCTGTCTGATGATAATAACATTAGTGGCAACTGGTCAGTGAAAATGTTTTCTAATTGTGACTCGAATGTGTTTGTCAACCTCGCTTTGTGACATCGAAAAGACAGTAACAGAAACACAGGGAGCGGCTGTCCTCCGTGAACACACTAGTCATCTGTGAGTGCACAGGCCTGGCAGAAGGTCGGCTCTTCTCCCGAAGTCAGACTTCCGAGCCACCGTGCAGCGTCAGTGCCACAAACAAAGAGTCTCATCTTGACATTGAACATCTTTATAATAAAATTACTAAGTGGCGACTAAAACCACAGGTTTTTGAGCTGAAAAAAAAAATCTTGTGCAGGTTGTTAAGTAATGGGCTGCATATTTCATAATAAAAAAAACTCCTCTTGTATTTGCACAGGTGCTATTCCAGGACCCCTTTGGATGCTCTCCAGGTGATCTTGATCGCACCGAGATTTTTAAGTGCAGCTCTGAAGAGCTATTTAAAAATATTCACCTATATCATAATATCACGGTAGTTACATCCCCACTTTTTAACATCTTTAATTACACTATTTTGCATTATGGTTTCCAGGATCTCCCCAACCCCCCTCATATTTGGCAACTCCACAGCATCTGTCAAAACAAATTAGCACTTTGGGTGGTAGAAATATATTTTTTTATGAAAGCAGCAAATGTGTCAGTATTGGACAGAAGCGTAAACCTGATTTATTGGTTTGTTTTCTTGGGTTTCAGACCCAATAGGCAGAAGCTTTTGCAAGAATTTTCCATTCGCATCACCAGTGCGCTTGCAAAATATGTAAAACACATTCAAATTCCACCAGAAAGAGTCACTAATTATGATATGTATTTGCATATGTTTAATCACATATATCTTATTTCATTTTGCTATTTCTGCAGGGCCCCTCGCTTCGGGGAGGGGGTCCTTGGCGCCGGTACCGCTGTGCACTCAGCGAAGTTCTCTCGAGCGAGCATTCTGCTGGCACGCGATTAGTTTTTGTGTTATCTTTTCCCATGAAATTTGAAATTTACAATTTTTAAATGATGTGTGTGAAATTATATGACTCTATTATGTCATAATATTATACATCCCAAAATATTGGTAAAGGGTTCTCCCCCTTCATCACCTCCCCCCCCACCCAGAGATCAGAGCATTACTGAGAAAATAATGATTAACCTTTAAAATCAGATTGGCATTTCTTTTTTCTCCAAATCTAGAATTAATACGCATTTTTTAATCATTAGTGTAATGTTCAGGATGATACTTTTGTTCTTTTGCCTGTTGAACTGTTACGGCTGCTAGTAACCCTTCAAATTGTTTGCTTCATTCAAGCATTCTTTCCTGAATAATTCATTAGGCATTATTATCCAAGCGTGGAACCCCTCATTTAGCACTGCTGATCTTTTCCTTATGTGTAGCTGACAGGCAATCAAAGTTTTTATCAGTGCAGAAAATTTGCAATTCAGAAATGTAGTTGCAGCAATTAGTAGCTATCAGGTAGCATTGGAAGGACAGCTTCATAAAAAGACAGAGTTGAATGAGCTCCACTGATGTTAGCACAAAAGTAATGGGTAAAACTAACCAGCTGTTTCTAAATTTACCAAATGGAACATTCCCTTCTTCTCAGAGTGGAGGCTTTAATTAACTTGGAGTTCTGTGTGGCTTCCCAGAGGGGGAAGGGAGTGAGTCAGGACCCTTCCCTCACTTGGGGCTGGCTCGGCTCTCCTCCTGGGCACCAGCGGGAGGGGCTCTGGTCTTCCCTCTAATCCGGTCGTGGAGGCAAAGGGACAAGTGAGTGACACTTAGGCCAGAAGGATTCCAGAGGAGAAATGCCCACACAAGGCCAGCCAGGCTCCCCCTTTTGGCATCTCAGATGGGGTAGCTCTGGGTGCTATCATGTGTCCCACTCTTAAACTTCCTCTCTTCACTCATGACTGGCCCCCAGGACCCAGACTGAGGCTGAAGCCAAAGGCTCATGCCTTCATTCCTCCATTGGCTGATGGATTCATTCTTTTCTTCAGTCCTTCATTTCTCAGTTCATGTTCATCCATTCATTTGTCCATGACCCTGTTAGATTATGTACCCACTCGTGTGCATCCATTTATTGAAACCTCAATGAAGTGAGAGCTTGAATTCACCCAGGGGACTCCCGGTTTTCCAATTTCCCCCGTGAGTCTGTCTGCAGGACTCACAGGGTCTCAGCCCCACTCCCTCCATCAGAATATGCTCTCAGGTCTGAGGAGTGTATTTACTCAAGAGGTAGAGTGCAACCCCTCTAGCAGGGGCTGTTGCTGGGTAAAACACTGGCTGCGCCAGTTAGCCTATGGGGTAGGCTTTCTGGGGTCTCATGAGCCACAGCATGAGGGTAGCCTCTACTCCATGTCCACTTGAGGATGCTGCAGCCAGGAGTTCATCCAGAGATGGTGGGGAGGCTGAGGGAGGGCTTTGTTCTCTATGTCCTACCAACCCCACGTGCCAGCTGGCTGCTAGGCTGCCACCCAGAACCCGTGAGAGTGAGAACCCAGGCCACAGAATAAAATCCCCGGAAGGCCCAGCTGGGTGACCAGGCAGACTGTGGCTACCCAGTCCCAGACCTCCACGTCTTGTCTCAATTTCAACTGTGTCCAAATTTGGGATTAGAGACAGAAACACACAGTGCTTCATAGCCCAGACTTGGGAGTGAGTCAAACAGAGCAGGATCCAAGTTCCTTCTTTGCCACTTATGAGCTACTATGTGCCTCTTGAAGCCTTAATTCTCTCATCTGTAAAGTGAAATATTACTTTGTTCTTCATGGGGTCATTGTGAGAATTAAATAAAGGAAGAGTGCAAAGTGCCTGGCGCACAGATTTGAACCAGAGCGCTAGGTTCAAATCCTCACTCTTTTCCTTATTTGCTCTGTAAACTGGGGAGAGGAACCTAACTTCTCTCAGTTTCCTCATCTGTAAAATGGGAATTCTAATAGTATCTACCTCACAGAGCTGTTCTAAATATTAAATAGATTAATATGTATAAAATTCTCAGAATATCGTCTGGCAGGGTAAGTGCTACATGAACGTTCCTCGTTTTTTTCAGTTATTATACCTTCAGGGGTTGGACAGTGCGTATCCAGTGGTGAGCTTTTACTACATACTCATTGAGCAAATGAACAGAAGTCCCTAGACATCAGACTTCCCAAACTCCTTATTTTTCAGATGAGACTTGACTAAAGTTAGTAACAGAAAAGTGACCAGATTCCAAATCTCTGGACCCCCAAGCCATCACCCTCTGCACACTCACACTGGAGGGCATCTCATCCTCGAGCCTTGAAAGCTTTGCCAAGAAAGCCTCCAGCCCCTCTGCCCACAGCCCCCGCTCTGGCTAGAATCTGTCTTCTCTTTTCTGTAGGAGGACCGGCTGCATGCAGGCACTGGAGAGCACTGAACCAGGAGAGTGGTCTGGTTTCTGGACCTGCCTTGACTTCCGGCAGGTCACCACTCTTATTTTAGAACTAAGACTTCAGGACAGACTAACTCTGCTGTCCTTCTAGCCCGGTTGGCTGTGAGCTCGTGGGTCTGGGGTCCCTAGAGTCTTCAGACAGATCCATTGTGTGGGGAAGACAGAAGCAGGCCTCCTGCGGAGGATGCCACAGGCCACGGCCACTGTAGAAGTGCCTGGCGTCTTGTATAATATTTAGTCCTGTTACTCGAGGTTTTATTTTGGTCTCATGAAAATAATACTTCTGCACGCTTCAGCGTAGGCTTGTACTTTTGCAGGCATAGTCCAGACTCCCAGTGAACTGAGTTGAGAACCAATCTCCCAGCTCCGGGTCTAGGTCACTTCCTACCATGTCACACTCCTTTTGAAAAGGGAATTCCCCCTTCAAATTTTGGAGAATCAAGGTCAAGAAGTATTTCTTCAATAAAAAGACTTCCTGAACATCATGCAGCAATTAAAGTAGGTCTGTATTGGCCTGGAAAGACACTCATTGTTGAGCAAAAAAAAGCAGGTTACATAATGTGTGTGACATAATTACATTGAAAAATATATGCATGTTTAAAAGTCTAAGGGCATATTTAACAAATGATTAATAATTATTTCTGGGGACATAAGATAATGGGAAAACTTTTGCTTGGACCTTGGTTCATACCTTTGTGTTTTTTTACAGGGAGCATGTATTACTTTACAATAAACAAAAATGATGAAGATGTATTTCCAGAGAAGACACTAGACCAGCAGGACCTGAGAGAAGGAGGTCGCCTTGTAAGCTCTGGTGTGTTATCATATTTAGGTCAGTCCCATGATGTGGTCACCAGGAACACCAGACCAAGACTGGAGAGAGAGGAAGGTACTGGGGGCAGGGATGGAGGGAGACTCTTTGCTGTGGAAGGGGTGTACATGGGGAGGGGCCAGAGCTGGGTACCACACAGAGAAAGCCTCGGCGACAGAATGGGAAGTGCCCCGCAAGTGCTCATGTCTAAATAAGGTCCCCAGGGCAGAGTTAGGCATGTTCATCTCTGCCTACTCCTTCTCTTGAGGCAGAAAGAGGGCAGAGGCATGGCTGGTGTCGGGGGAAGAGAAGACAGAGACACCTCAGGAAATGGAGTAAAGTAATGGGGTACGTGAAGTATCAGAGCCCGGAAGGCCTTATGAGCAGCTTGGTGCATTGGTACAACCCTCTTGGAAGACAATTTGGTGCTTTTAGCCATATCCAAATCTTCATACCACACCTTGTATGAGTGATTTCGTTCTCCCTGTTAATGACAATTTCTTCTAAAGAATGTCTGTGGAGAGAAGAAAACTACATCCTTTGGCCTAGCACTTCGACTTCTAACAATTTGTTACATAAAAACTCAGAAAATTGTCCAAAGATGAAGCAGAATAACAGCAAGCACACACACCACATCTGATGTCTTAGGAACTTTACATATGTTCATTTATTTAACCCTGACAAAAATCTTAGGAGGTAGGTGCTGTTATCACTGTTATCCCCATTTTCGAGATGAAGAGACCGAGGCACAGAGAGGTTACATCTCGCCCAGCATTCCAGAGCTGGAACTGGAGCCTGAGCAGCCAGGCCGTGGAGTCTGCATTCATCCTCACATGGCCTAGTTTCTCAGCGCTGGCATTTTTAAATTAAAAATAAAACTCTGGGAGGGGGGAAGCTCTGGAAATCAACAAGGCGTCCACTGGTAGTAAATTGTTTAAACTGTAGTTCAAAACCCTGGCTGGGGTGGCTCAGTGGACTGCATGCTGGTGAACCACAGGGTCGCCAGCTCAATTCACAGTCACAGCAGATGCTGGGTCGCAGGCCAGGTCCCCAGTAGGGGGCGCGCGAGAGGCAACCACACATGGATGTTTCTCTCCCTGTCTTTCTCCCACCCTTCCCCTCTCTCTAAAAAAATAAGTAATTTGTAGTTCATTCATACAATGGAATAGTACGTGATTATGAAAAGAACTCAGGCAGTCAATCTACAGGTACAACAGGAAAAGACTTCCAAGATATATGACTAAGTAAAATAATGTGTGAAGTGGTATGTACAGTACAAATTTGTCTGTGTAATTAAAAAAATACATGACATGAACCCTGAGGACGTTATGCGAAGTAAGACAAGCCAGTCACAAAAAAAGACGCACACTATATGATTCCCCTTGTAGGAGGTACCCCGAACAGTAAATTCACAGAGACAGAAAGTAGAGTAGTAGTTGCCAGGGGCTGGGGAAGGAGAGAAATGGGGAGTTATTGTCTAATGAATATAGAGTTTCAGTTTTGCAAGATGGAAGAGTTCTGGAAATTGGTTGCACAACAATGTAAATAAAATTAACACTAGTAAACTGTGCACTTGAAAGTAGTTAAAATGGTAAGTTGTGTGTTATATCTGTTTTGCCACAATGATAAAACAAACAAACTAGGGGGGTTGTTTTTAGAGAGAGAAAAAAACATGTCATCTTTCTACTGCTATCCCCCTAAGTGCTTAATTGTATCCCCTGGGGCCTTCTCACTTTCTCTCAGCCACTCAGAAAACATTATGGAAGGATCCAGAAACTCAGGGCCCAAATTTCAGCTATAAACACAACCGTTCCTATTTGCATCACCTAGTGCAGTTTACTGTAGTTTCCTCATCTGGCTCACCTTGCAATCCTGGGAGAAGGGCAGGGTGCAGTTTCTGTCGTTCTAATTCTGTGGGTGGCACCTGAGGAGTGACTTGTCCCCTGTCAGAGGAGGGGCTCGGACCTAGTCTTTTGGCTTTGAATTCACCGGGGATGGCCCCGATAAGCCCTGGGAAGTGTGGACAAAGGGGCAGAGAGGGGATGGAGGCTCTGAAGGACCTGGGCAGCCCTGTGGCCCCAGGCACCCTGGGCTGGAAGGGTTGGGATGGCTCCCAGCCTTAGTGTCACCCAGACCGGCAGAAGCCCCTGCCTCAAAGACTTAATGAAACAGCCAACTATTACCCACTGCCACTGTAGTAATGCCAACAGGACAATCCTTTAAACAGAGGAAACTTAGCTTTATGAAAAATTTTTCATATTTTTCTCCATTTCCAGGAAGCCTGAAGAAATGTATAGCAGCCATCACCACTTGAGGACTGCTGATCAATATCAATTGTGAAGTTATTCACGGTATTTGTAACTGATAATGATAAAACAACAATATTGTGAAAGAATTTTAATTAGTTTAAGATTCAAGGTTATCCCACGTAATTGGTGAAATAATGCCTGCCCCACAATGCCCACATCCTAATTCCCAGAACCCAGGAATATGTTATATTACATGATAAGGAGGAATTAAAGTTGCAAATGTAATTAAAATTGCTAATCACCTGATCTTAAAATAGAGAGATTATCCTGTATTGTTGGAGCTGGCCTGGTATAATCACCAGGGGCCTTAAATGGGGAAGATCAGGGAGGAGAGTCTGAGCTGGAGCAGTGGCATCGTGAGGAAGGTGGCATTCAACTGACTGTTGGTGGCTTTGAAGGTGGAAGGTGGCCACAGGCCAAGGAAGAGGGCAGCCTTTTAAAGCTAGAACAGTCAAGGAATGAGTCTCCCATAGAGCTTCTAGAAGGGACGCAGCTCTACCAACATCCTGATTTTTACCACCGAGATCCATCTTGGACCTCTGGCCTGCAGCACTGTCGGATGATAAATTTGTGTTGTCTGTGATAACTTGTTACAGCAGCCATAGGAAACTAATACAGACTTCATGCAGCCTGCAGAAAAGTATGGTACCTTCCTGCATCCGAGAACTTATATCCGAGGAGTTATAGGTGGGACTGAAAGTCATGCTTAAGTCACAGGTACCTTGCGTTTCTTTGCAACAGAAATGGGCTCAGCACTGTCCTCAGTGCTTTATGTACAAATCACATTCACCTCCACATCCTGCAAACCTTTGAGGTGAATAATGTTAATATTGCTGGTTCTCAGACTTAGGAGTTTAAATGACTTGCCCAAGGTCACGAAGCTGGTGAAGTGATGAGGCCAGGCTTTAAACTTGTCATTTATACGACACAGCTTGTACGCATGTCAGTGCATGGGGCATCCTCATGCTATTAATCAGGTATATTGTCACACCCAGAGAAGGCCTTATGCAACACTGCTGTGCTGACCAGGCCACCATACCCTGCCACTGTTGTCAAGGAGTGGCAGTCTTCTCCTGGGTTACAAGAGAAAAAGAAGAAGAGGAAGAAGAAGGAGGAGGAGAAATTTTGAAGAACTTCAATGAAAAAGCATACAGGTGTGAGCAAAAGTAGGTTTACAGTTGTTCATATGGAAAACAATACAATAATGAATAATTAATGAATAATAATACAAGAATAAACTCACAATTATACACCTATGTGTGCCAACTGCTGTAGCTCAGTTTAGCCTTTTCTATGATACATTTTTCGTAAGCTTTTGTTACTTGGCTACTATTGATCAAAGCATCTACAGTGTGCCAAGCATTAGGTAAAATGAAATGCATTATTTTTTGTCATTTAGTCTTTACATCAGTATTATTAGTCTCTTTTACAGAAGTGGAAACTGAGACACAGAGATGTGAAGTAACTTGTTCAAAGTCAAACAGCTAATAAACTGGCAGAATATGGCCAGGGCTGTCTATGACTCCATGGCCAGATGTAGTCACCAACTATAGATTGAAACCTCTAAACTTTAAAGGCTAATGCTTCGTCGTTTTCTGCAACAATTCTCACGACTGCCAGGTGCTTGGGCACCAGCCGGTAAACCTCTAGTTTGGGATTTGCTCTTTTGGTCACCCGCTGTCCCCCACAGGCAGACGGTTTGTCGGGGCTGTCCTTCCAGCTCCCTTGGGCTGAAGTGTCCTCCTGACACTTCAGAGGTTTCAAGCAAATCAGGGATTGGCTAACAAAACATTCTACAGCAGGTGAGTCATGGCTGAGTTGCCTGTGAGGAGGCCAAGCCCAAAGTCTGAGGGGACTCCAGGGGCCTTCCCTCTCTGCTTCCTTTCTCAGCCCGCAGCCTGGCTGTGCCCCCCACATGCGTGCACAGTAGCAAAGTCACGGCTGTTCCAGCGCATTGATGAGAGGGATTCTGGGAGCAATAAAGACCAGAGAATGGAGGCACGAAGAGAAGCTTTTGTGTCTCTAAGCCACCAGCCCCTTTGATGAGACAGATGCTTGGGCCGGGTCCTCCTTTTGAGGAATAGCTAACCCTCATTAAACAGCAGGACAACTTCCTCGGTGGCAATGGACAGCCCGCACACTGGTCTCCCCTGCAGCAGACGGGCTGGGAAAGAGGTGGTCTCCTGTCATCAAGCCCAGCACTCCCCAGAGACTCCAGCGCTGGTGTCTGTGACACGTGGTCACCTTGGAGGCTTTGATTTATGGTTGACTTTCAGAAAGGCCAGCCTCTGATCCTGGCAGCCTGTCGCCTCACCGCCTTCTCTCTAGGTTGGGAGGACTTCCCTTCAGGATGGATGAGCCCTGCCTGATCCCAAGACAGAACTTCTGAGAGACCCTTCTGGTGCACGTGGAGCAGGAAAGCTTGAAACGGAGCCCTTTCCTCTTTCAGCAGCATCCTAGGGGTGCTCTGCAGACAGCTGTGGGGAAATCCAGGACTAAGGGGCCCCCAGGAGTTGAATCTCGGTTCAACATGTGAACAGACTATGTACCGTCCCCAGCTTTCCTAGGTTTGCTCTGAAGCATCCGCTGTCCAGCTGCCGTCCCAGGCAGGCTGCTTTACAAAACAAAACACATGACTCTTGCTCAGATTCTGCCAGGGAGTCTATATGAAGTTAAGGTGTGGGTTTGGGTCAGGTCAATTACTTCGACAAAATTGTAGATTTGGCATTATCGTCCTTGTCCTGGAAACATCGGCATGGAACATACGAGCCAATAAGAAATTAGCAATGGGCCTAACGGGTGGGTGTGAAGAAGGAAGAATATGTATGAACTATCTTTAATTAGCTAGTAATTATTAGTATAATTATTGTTAATAAAATAATAATAGCTGACATGTATTGAGTGTTTATCATGGGTCCAGCACCATGCTAATGACTTTACATGTGTCATCTCTTCAGTTCTTGCAGTAACCCTTTGTGGTTGACAGTCTTATGATCCTTATTTTATAGGAAAGAAAACAGAGGCACAGAGAGGCTAAGTAACTTGCTCAAGATTGCACAGCTATTGGGAGACAAAACTGAGCTTTGAACCCAGGCTCTTTGGCTCCAGAGTTCATATCCTAACCACTGTGATCTTGCCCTAAAAACTGTCTAAGAGTAAAGGGAGGAGAGAGTTACCCCTCATAAGACAAGCAAATCCTACTCAGAGTCCAAATTGGCTGCACAAGTGAGTGACACATGAATACACACATCGTGAACAGAGAACTCAGTAGCCCTCTATCTCCTGGGAGCCAAGTGACAGGGCTAACCTGCCCCAGCGTTGGGCAGGCCCTGAAACTGGGGAGGCCTCACTTCAGCCAGAGGCTTCCGCCGGCCGAGCTGCCGGGAGGTGGCGCTGTGTCACTTTCCTACTCTGGAGCTTTTGTTGTCTGCAGGCTGCAGGCTGGAGGTGGGGAGGCTGATTTTGAGCAGAACCCGTCGCCAGTTTCCCTGATTTGAAACCTCACTCTCTTCTGTCACTTCCTTCAAATGAGCTTGGAGATGTTCATCGAATGACAGTCTTGAAACCGAGCCAAGCAGTTCTCCTAATCCCATCTCAGGTTGGATTTGAAAAGGGTGTTTCCAAACAAGGAGCAGATGTCATCTGTCAGAGTTACACTCGGGCTGACCTCTGGCTTTCAAAATCAGAAAAGAAAAACACCCACACTCTCAGCCACCTTGGAAGTGGCTTCTAGAGGGTGGTGAGGAAGACTCTGGTGCTCACTGAGCCATGGGCTTGGGCCCTGTTCACAAGGAGGTGCACAGCCCGTCCATCTGCCAGGCTTAGCTGAATGCACCCCAGAACATCGTATCTCCCCAGGCCTGTGTGGGCTTGTCTGCTGCTGGTCCACGGTGGCCCACCTCTTTCCCTTCTCTTTCCAAAGAGCTGAGTTCTAGAGGGCTCAGGGCACTGCTGGCATTTGCAGACCAAAGGAGCCACATATCACAGGAAGGATCCCTCAGCATCGTGATGCTTCAGGGAAGGAGGAGCCATGGAAAATAACTGGGCCTCCCTGGCTTCCAGGTAAGGAAACTGAGCCCCAGAAAGAGGAAGTAAATGGCAAAGGTGATAAGAGGGAGAGTGGAGGCAGCTAGTTCCCTGGGTTTGCATCCCAGCTCTTTAAGTTACTATCTGGTGACCCTGGGAAAGTCACTAAACACCCCTGAGCCTCAGTTTCATCTGGAAAATGGGGATAATAGTAGCATCTACATCATGGGGTTGTGGTAAAGAAAAAATGAGACAACATACACATAGAAAGTATCCAACATATGTTTCTTCATCCTTTTTTTGGTGTTATTTTAAACCCCAGTCAGAGAGGCTCGCTTAGCCTTGGGCTGACATAGTGGTGAGGGCTGTGCTCCGTATCCTTCCCTCAGGACACAAGCTACTTAAATCTTGACATGTTAAAGCAGAGAATTGTCTTCTCTGTCCTTTGGATCTGGAAACTGAGCCAGCTGTAGGCATACACAGACATCCACATAGCAGGTAGTAGGGGGTCTGGGAGGCTCACCGTTCCAAAACCATTCTCTTATCTTTTTAAGACATATCCCCTGGCAGCTGCCAAGTCCTAAATGCTCTGAACAAATGCTCTAATTTTGGTGCTGATCTTTCCTTTGCACAAAATAAAATACCCTCATGAATGTGTTGTGCTATCAGTCACTAGCACTTTAGTATGAATTTTTTCTATCAGATTGCTTTCTTGCTAATATTTGCATTAAGGAGTTAGGCTTTTTCATGAGGATAAGGAAGAGGCTGGAAAACAAGGAGTGCAATTTTGAGATGATGCAAGAAGAGGTCTGAGCAGCAAGAGTTAGCTCAAGAGCAATGGGGAAGAAGGAACCCCATAAGGAAGGGCCAGGATCAGGAAACAAAGGCAAGAGGGCAGCAGTTAACTCTATCTCCCCAGAAATTTTCATGCAGCAGGTGTTTTTGCGGGTGAGGTGACTCAGGAGTACCTAAAGGCTCAATGCCACACTCCCCCTGAAAAAACCCTACAGCATTTGTAAGGACCCATGGAAATGCCCATGACTCAGAGAGTCCTGACTCAGAGATTTTCCCAAGAAGCCATGAACTTGAACTTTCTCGACTCAGGTAAGGCATGTTCCCAGGGGCTGACTTGGAAGGTGACTTTCACTCCATCCACAGCTTTTTACTCTATGTCAGCCTAGGGAGGTGAATTAAGATCCTCAAAAAGGATCTTAGGCTACAGAAGGTAAATGATACATACATGTCACCTGTGCTCTCACACGGACACTTCTTCCCATCATCTGAGAGGCCCTACAGAACCTGCTCCTCACTCCCCTATGGCCCCAAGCCCCCGACTCCAGTCTCTCCTCACATCCCTTTCCACCTCCGCGCTGCAACCACACCGGCCTGGTCCTGCCTCCCAAACACCTTAAGCTCAACTTCCGCTTTGGAGCCACAGTGCTGGTGGCCCTCTCCACCGGGGACGCTCTTCTCCCTGGTCTCCACAGGGTGGGCCCCTTCTCGTCATGCAGGTCTTAGCTCAAAGGTTACCTCCTCAGAGAAGCCTACCCTGACCTCTAAATCTAAGCCCACCTCCAGGCATGAACTTGAGTCGCACCACTCCCTTGGTCGCACCACTTACACTGAGTGGCGGCTCCTCATGGCAGCTGCTCGAGAGGGGAAGCTGTTCTGTCTCCACCACTGCCTTCCAGCAAACGAAGATGAAAAACATG
This sequence comes from Carollia perspicillata, assembly GCA_004027735.1. NCBI lineage: Eukaryota > Metazoa > Chordata > Mammalia > Chiroptera > Phyllostomidae > Carollia > Carollia perspicillata. The sequence continues at coordinate 13,345 of PVKM010024951.1, forward strand.
CTCAGGAGGCTAGCAGTAATCTGAACGGGTACACTTGTCTCCCTTTCTTCACTCTCCCGCATCTGTTATCTCACTCACTTGTTTTTTTCTCCTTTGCCTAAAATACACTCTCCATTTCTAAGCCCCAACTCTAATTCAAACAGAAAATATGTTGTTTCCCCTCGAGCCTTCCAGACCCCTTTCAGGGGTCTCCTTCTCTGGCCCAGGTCCTGCCTCACCTCCCACTCACACCTCAGCAGCTTATGTGGACCATCTGCCTTCACCCCTTGGCCGACGACATTCTCACGAGCTGGGCTGCCCCCAGTAACCATGCAGGTAGTGCACTACGTACCTCCAGGGTCACCATTCCCACAGACAAAGGTGTGGATGGCTCTCCTTGGAGGTGTGCAGCTTGTATGTACCTGGCTGCCTTGCTCAGCAGCCACGGAACTACCAACCATTTCCTTTAGTCAGTCCTCAACCATCTTGTTCCCTGGGCAACACAACACTGTTGATTCTCACCTGCCTGGCTTGATGAGGTGCCATCTCCCTCCAGTTTCCTTCCTACCTCTCCAATGTCCCCTTCCCGGCCTCCTTTCCTGATTCTTCTGGCTACTTCCTCTCACTATGAGTGTTTTCCCAGGCTCCCTGTTGTGTCCTCACAGCCTGCCGCAGAGACCTCCACCCAGACTCCCAAGGTAGCAGCTGCCATTTCCACACAAATGGCCTGCCTCGTCCCTCTTCACATTCTGGTTGGACACCCCCACTCAACATGAGGGAGACTCCAAAACCCAGCTCCACCTAACGCCTAGCCTTCCTGGGGCCTCACTCTCTCTGGACCAGGACTGAGGGAGGTCATGCAGGAATGCACCAACAGACATGGCGCTGGGGGCGGCCCTCACATCCTTTACCTGACAGAGTCCTTCATCAAGATTCCCCCCCACCTCCATTACTGAACCTGGGCCTACCCCATGAATAAATTGTCCCTCACCATAAGGAATGACTGGTGCGTAGGTAAGGAAAAACATCCAACCAAAACTGTCTCTTGTGGGAAAGAGACAGCCCGATTCCAGGAACTTCTCGGGTCACCGGTAGCATTTGCTGAAGAGGGAATCTGTCCGTAGAGAGATTGGAGGGAGCCAGCTCTGACAGGCGCAGAACAAAGATTTGGCAGGGACAGCGAACGTTTCAGAGAGAGGGGGGAAACCCTGACAGCAGCCTGACCTGGTAGTCAGAGCCTTCTATTTACACTTGACTTCCAATGAGGATGTATGACAACGATCAGCACAAGGGAAAGAAGGGGAAGGGAAGAAAAGGGAGGGGAGAGTCGCCTTGCACTGGCCCCCACCTGTCAAGCTGTGGAAAAATAGTTCCAGAGCCCAGAGATGGATCTGGGCCCTGCTGCCTCTGCTTTGGCTAAGGGATGCCCAAGTCTTATAGCCACAGGTAACCCTTAATCTGCGAGTCAGTGGCCTTGGATGGGAATGGGTCTACTGCTTCTCAGAGACCAAATGAGATAGTCTTCGGATAATCTTCTTATTTCAGAGGCCTCCATGAAAGTCCTACCTGAGGGCTGCTCTACCTTCTCTGAATTTGCAGGCCTGTGGAGGACTGGCAGGAAGCTCTGGGTTCACTTTGTTTCCCTCTGGTTCTCATCTGTCCTTCTCCAGAGATGGTGCCATTTCCCAGAAGAGAGCTGGCTTTTTATACCGAAATCCTGCTTAGAGTCCGGAGAGTCAACTCTTGCTATACCGGGGTAAGCCAGGAAAGTCCCCACCCGCATGGGGCAGTTGTTCAGCTCTGACAGAGCTGGACACACTCTTCAGTGACCAGCTCGAACGTGGGAATCCCAGTGAGAGGGGAAAGGACTCATGGGGATGGGAACATGCCCCATTCAGAGGACAGCCAGGCACTGAGCATAGTGCTACTCAGAGTAAGACCCACACACACTGGGCCACAGACTGTTTCTGGACCACAAGTGACAAGTACAAAAACTGATGTTAAACCACGAGAGACTGTTGTTATAATTGGACATTGCTAGGACATGTGAGTGCATGACCTATGAACTCACCTCATTGAACTGGGTTGATCCAGGCTGGGTTTTGGCAAACTTACACGATACGTTGCACATGGGGGCAACAGGACCAGGTACTGATTGGAAACTTAAAAATCCGATGTATCGCCACAGACAGTTTGAGAAATACTACTTTAGCCTATAAAAATCTCTGACAAGTAGTGCCATAAAGAACCATTTACTTTGTTAAATCTAATATTTATCAAACTTATTTAACTATGAACTCCTTGTGGGGTGGGAAAGAAGATGCTACCAGCATACCAAGGAACTGCTGCTCCTCGAAGCGCCCTCTGGAGAAGGCACCCTAAACGGTGAGAATGGTGAATGGGTAAGCCTTGGTCCAGCATCTCCACACATTTTCTAGGTCACAGGTCCCGCTTGGCTAGATCAGTCAGGGCCTCAGGTAACTGCTCTGTGTGGAGTAACTGGAATAATTTAATGACTACTCCTGATGAGTTGGTGTCTTGAAAGACCTCTTTTCCTGCCCGCAGGGGCTGGGCTTCCACCCAGGGTGGGGCCGCAGGAACCATCAGCCTATTAACTCAAGCCTCTGGTTTCAATTACATTACAGAATGGCACATCCAAGGTAACAACAGGTGGCCAGGTAAGTTGGTCACTGAGGGAGAGGGGTTAACTCCTTCATGCCACAAGGGGCCCATTTACTGCAACCTGGAGCTGGACCAGGGCACTGGGGATCCAAGAGCTGGGTAACTTCTAATCCTTCCCCTTAGTCCTCTGTACACTCTAAACACACACTTGTACATTCTCATCTTAAGCTTTATTAGTTATATTTAGTACTTCAAGTGCCAAGATCTACAAACGCTTCATTTTACTTTCCTTGTAGTAAGTGATATACTGGTGAGTGTTTAACAACCGGCTCACTGCTGAGACAGGGGAGCTCTGTTTTATGGCACTTGCCAATTTCTGTGGCGTATACTCCCACCACGGTCTAGTTCAAGCTGCCATTATGACGTTTTCCACTACAGAATTGAGAAGTGACCCACACAATCAGCTCCGGTTCCGTAGCCAGCCAAGTTTGCTCCAGCAAAGTGTTGTTTTAAATTTGACTCCTTCTTCATAATATTATAGCCTGATTTTTGGAACCATAGAATGTCAGAGCAAGAAACGACCTCAGAAATAAGCTAGTCTAAATTTCCTCTTTTGACCAATGAAGCAACAGGCCCAGAGAAGTGCGGTGACTTCTCCCAGGCAACCCAGCAAGATGATGGCAGATGGGCTTCATCCAGACCTTCTGGCTTTTTCATTCCTCCTATGGTTATCTTTAAGCACATGGTTTTATTTGATTCTCAAAATAACCAGGCAAGAATTATTGTATCTATTTAATAGAAAGGGAAAATGGTAAAAGTATTAAGAATTACCCGAAGCCACGTGTGGAGCTAATAAGTCAGAGTCAGGTCTGTCTTACTTCCAGATCCTTCCATTCCACGAAAACCTCTCCACTCCACACTTCCGTGGCTAACAGCTGTCCCCAATGACACACGCTCTTTTCTGACTTTTCAGTTCCTAAAGAGTCTTGACCAGTGAAAGTCAAAGGTGGGTGCGTTTCTTTGTTGATTTCTAGACTGCTGCTGGTTAAGTTTCTGTTCTGACTGTTGTCCGTGGCTGGATTTAAAGATGTATCCACGATTTCAGCTAGGAAATGTGCTAAGGCGCTACAATAGAGACCACACCCACCGACACAGCGGCTGAAACAATCCTGATCTTTATTTTTCTCCACTTAAAGTTCGGGTGGAGACTCGAGGTCTTTAAGCTGACTCAGTAACATCAGGGACACGGACTCCTGCTCTGTTTCTCTGCTCAAAACATGGCCCAGGTCCTGGCCCGGTGGCTCAGTTGGCAGGCTTGTACTGTGCACCAGAAAGCTGTGGGTTTCATCCCTGGTCAGGGCACATACAGCAGGCAACTAATTAACGTTTCTCACATCCACCTCTCTCTCTCTTTTCTCTCTCTCTCTCTCTAATCCCTTCCTCCCTATCTAAAATCAATAAACATATCCTTGGATGAGAATTTTAAAAAAAGAAAAACAAACAAACAACAGAAAAACAGGGCCCAGAGTGGCTGTTCCAACTCCTCGCCTCGTATCCGTGTTCCAAGCAGAGGACAGGAAGGAGGGAGTGGAAGGGTAGGGATGCTTCTTTCCCTTAATTGTACTCCCATGTATTGCACACATCACTTTCACTCACATACCATTGGCAAGAAGAATCATGTGGCCACACTAGCTGTGAGGAAGGCTGGGAAATGTAGTTTTTAGCTGAGCAGCTATATCCTCAGCAAAAATTGGAGAGCGCTACTGAAGGAAAAGAGGAGAGTGCATATTGGGAACTAATTAGCCATCTCCACTATGATGCCTGAGGTGCTGGAGCTAGAGGAGGAAGTGTGAACGGGAAGGAGGAGAGAAGGCAGATGTGGAAGGTAAAGGCAGCCACACAACCGTGTCAGAAAGTCTAGTGCAAGGAGAAGAATCATAATCAGCTTGTGTCCTCTTTAAGCCAAATGCCTGTATCACCCTAACAAGTCTGCATAATTTAGGAGGTTTCTGGTGATAACGTCTTTAAAAATTATTTCGAATGAGACGTTCAGAAGGTTTTCTTCTGGCCGCATGGGATCCAGGCTTTCGGATATGTGATCCCACCTTAAGACCGCATTGCTCAGGGCTGCAAAAGCAACTGCCCTGTGGGGACAATGACCAGGCAGGCCACTCCTGCGCTTTAACCTCAGGTTTGTGGAATAAGTTGAACTATAAGTTTTCTGTTATTGCCCATCTATCTTCTGGGGAGCAGCATTTGGCTTTGTGTTTTCTGCCCACCTGCACCCCAGCCCTGGCTTCTAGCCACCTTCGCAGAGGCCATAACTGGGGCATTAGTAAAAGGCCTGGTGAAACAGAAACCAGAATAAGAGGCCACCCCACCTTCTTGAGTCTCAGGAGTGACCTGAGGTGTTACCTAATTAAGGGGACCACACCTCCCAGGGCATCCTATTTCCTGCCTGAATGATGAGAACCTCTATACCTGCCCCCATCTATCCTGAAGTATAAGAACTCAGGTGAAAGTTCCAGATACTCTTCAAAGGAAGAAAGCAAAATCAAGATTCAGCATCTCTGAGGGGGTTCTTTGGGGTTTTGCTATCGAATTACTTAATCCTCTGACAACTTTGAGCCATCAGACCAGAGGCTCAAGTTCTGGAAAACTGCTCCCTTTTCTGCTTTTGGTTCTCCTGGTTTTTGCAAACATTCCCAGGACACGCAGGTCTGCAGTGGGGTTGGCAGTGTGCAGGCTCAGGTGGTCACCCAGGAAAACAGAATCTGAGTGTGTGGCAAGTTGTGTAAGAGCAGACCACAGATGTCAGGGGAGCTCCTGCAGGTACTGGTGTCCATATACTTTCTCCTTCGCTGTGCTCCTTAACAGAACCATGTCTGAACTAGCTCTGTGTCCCTTGGGTCCCCTAACACAGTGTCTGGCACATAGGAGGGGGCTGATAGTTTTGGATGCATCAGTGGCCTCTTTAACTCTGCCCTGAGGTCTGATTTTACTTTTTTAGTTTCTTCCTTGACAGTGTTGAGTTTTACTGAACTTTGTGCTCCTAGAAAACCAAGACAGTTAAGAAATCTCCTCCTACCCCTCTTCTGCATTCCAGGAAATGGCTGAGAACCATTCTTCCCCATGTGACTTACGTAGGACTCACAGATGATGCCCTCGTTAATCTTTGACAAGGCCAGACTCAGACTCTCCACCTCTTCTTTTTTGTCTAGTATGTGATTAGCTGAACTGTTTGTCCCCACTGACCACTCTGCACAAAATGCCCACTAACTTGACTTGGCCATATTTGATCAGGATTCTCTTCTACCTCCAGGTCCCTGAACTTTGGTCACCTTTGAGTGTTAGAATGTAGAATAACTCTTCTGTAATTTAAGGACCCCACCGGAGAATCAGCTGACCTCAGGGGAAAACATTCCCCGACCAACTGTTACATAACGCAATTCACTCATCGCATTCCCCAACACTGGTTGTCTCTAGTTTTATTTACTCCTCCCTATAAAAGCAAATTCCTTTCTGCCTGACTATTGGGACACTCACTAACCTCATGGTCACAGCATTCTCCTTATTGCAGTAGCTTGCCTCCCTTATTGCCATTGTCTTTACAAGTGTCTCTGCTAACCTAAACATGGATTTCTTTTGAGATACCCTCTGCTTCAGTGCCCTGGGCCTCTGATCTTGACCTTGGCCTTGCAACCCTCTCTCCACCCTCAAGCCCTGCAACCAACAATGCTATTCCTTGGGACTTGTCACTGTCTATATTTCCTTCTCCATAATTGTAAGAGTTAGTAAATGTTTTCAGAGAATGCTGAATAGAAGACTTCATTCAAAATACTCAACAAACAAGGCCATAAACAATAGATATTTCATCATCTCACCAAAAAAAAGAAGTCTGTAGATAATGTCACTAAGAGCCCATGCTCCATCCGCCCACCCTCTCTGCCAACCATGTATATTCGATTGCTCACAATGACAAAAATAGTCAAGCTGTCCCATCATCACATGATATCATCCAAAGCATGAAGGAAATGAAGGGAGAGAGAAAGCTTCTGTTGAGGGTCACTCTCTTTATCGTGGAGGAAAATATGTTCAGAAACCCCTTAAGAGATCTTTCTTTACATCTCACTGACCTGAGCTGGTCACATGGCTACCCCTAGATACAAGAAGGTGAGTTGGAGGGATTTTTTTTGCCTCAACCATGAGTGGTGGTGGTCTCTGCCAGTGGAGAAAGGTTGGGAGGGGGGTGACTGTTACAACCCTTAAGATTC